>MJUU01052483.1:121098-194386 GCA_002080025.1 Modiolus philippinarum | reverse complement strand
GTAAGCGCAACTCCTCTTAAACCACTTGAAGGATTTTGATTAAACTTTACACAAAGGAAGGACACTATATGGAGATGTGCATGAAGGAATATAATTATTGTCCAAAATCAGGAAGGGGGGATAATCCGACTTTGACTTTTCATTGATTCCCCATGTATGGGTTACCTCGTAAGCGCAACTCCTCTTAAACCAATTGAAGGAATTTAATGAAACTTTACACAAAGTAAGAACACTAAATGGAGATTTGCATGAAGGAATATAATTATTGTCAGAAACCAGGAAGGGGAGATAATTCAACTTTGAGTTTTCATTGATTCCCTATGTATGGGTTACCACTTACACACAACTCCTCTTAATCTACTTGAGGGATTTTGATGAAACTTTAGACAAAGGAAGAACACTTTATGTAGATGTGTAAAATGTCAAATAGGCTGAAAAAGGTGAATTTTATATTTGTCTGATTCAGACAGAGTGTTTTCATTGGAACCCTTGGGAAAAGTTTTTTCTTGAAGATTATATCATTGTGTCCATACTTGTATTGTGTCCACACTTGTACTGTGTCCGCAACTGTATTGTGTCCACACCAACTTAATTTTGCACTTACCATATCGATTCAGGGTTCAATGAGCGGGAGGGGGGTGTATCTTTGGCTGCCATTAGGCAACAGCTCTTGTTTCCATCAAATTTTTTGGTTTGCACCATATCTCAGCACCTACATGTCATATACAGATGATGATTGGTAAGTGGTTACATCTTTTATAGTAACCAACATCCATACCAGAATTATGTCACCTTGACCTTTATTTTCCGCTTCAGTGAATTTGGCTAAATTTTCACTCTAGATCCATATATCAAACAAAATTGTGATAAAGGAATTTAATTTTGATTTAGAATTGTTGCATATAGTCTATAGATGTGCAATAAGATTTTGGAATTTTATTCCGGTTCCAACTTTGGTAAATTTCCTGAAAATGTCCAAGACTAACAATTTTTGAAATTTTTGCATACAATCAAATATTTTAGTCATTTTTTCTAGACGCATAATTCAGAAAAATAAGAATCCAAAAATGTGGTTCCAACTTTGGTAAATTTCCCGAAGCTCTCAAATACCATCATTTTTTTGGAATTCTTGTTAGAAACCATGCTTTTTGGATGCATTTTAGTCAAGACAAATATTTTCAATGGTAAGATTTCAAAATTGTTGATTCCAATTTTGGTAAATTTCCTGAAACTCTCAAAAACGGGCATTTTTTTTGGAATCTTTGTTAGCAACCATACTTCTTTTGATAATTTTGGCCAAAGCAATGTTTTCAATGGTTAGATTTCAAAAAAAATTTTATTTCAATTCTGGAAAATTTCCTGATTCTCTCAAAGACCAGTTATTTGTTTGAATTCTACTTAGCAACCACATCTTAATAAAGGCCAAATTATAATGACAATGGAGTGAGCAGGCGAGACACCAGGTTCCGCAGAACCTTTACGAATTATTTTCATTAGATTTCTTATGAAAAATTAATATAGCGCTGAGCTATTATATTTTTGGTAACTTGTTTCCTTTCCCAGCTATGAGGGGCCGAATGGGGCCAAAATTGCAAATTTGCGGATTACCTGAAATTTTTTATTTTTCATCGGAATTCGATGGGATTTTTTTCTTTGAATTCCTCTTGATATAAGCTTTCAGAGTATGTCAGTGGATTTTGTGTAGCTCTTACCGTTTCCGAGCTACAAGGGGTCAAAGGGGCCAAAATTGCAAATTTTCTAAATATGTGAAATCTTTATTTTTCATCGGATTTCGATGGGATTTTTCTTTGAATTCCTCATGATATAAGCTTTCAGTAGTATGTCAACGGATTTTGCGTAGCTCTTACCGTTTCCGAGCTAAAGGGGTCAAAGGGACCAAAAATGCAAATTTTCTAAACATGTGAAATCTTTATTTTGCATCAAATTTCGATGGGATTTTTTTTCTTTGAATTCCTTTTGATATAGCTTTCAGTAGTATGTCATCGGATTTTGCGTAGCTCTTACCGTTTCTGAGCTACAAGGGGTCAAGTGGCCAAAATTGCAAATTTTTGAAACATGTGAAATTTTCATTTTTCATCGGATTTCAATAGGATTTTTATCTTTGGATTCCTCTTGATGAAAGCTGTCAGTAGTATGTCAGCGGATTTTGCGGAGCTCTTACCTTTTTTGAGCTACAAGGGGTCAAAGCGTCTAAAATTTTTGTCAAGAATTTCTGTTTTTTATTTATCCATAAGTGATCAAACTAGTTGATTTTTCTACCTAGTTTGTGTCCAGCTAATTACTGTATCAAGCTCCTTTCTGTGTCCATCTTATTGTGTCAAGCTCTAATTTACTGTGTCCACATTCACTTTAAACTACACTTGTTCAAATTTCAGTGGTCGACATGCTGCAGTCGTATCATGCTGCGCTCGGCGTAGCCCTTTATTTATAATTATTTTGGAGACATTCTACTGGGGAGTGGGGGTATCATTTTGTGGCCTGCCTGGCCACAGTACCTCTAGTTTAGATCTGATTTGATTTCATGACTGAAATTAACACTGTTTTTAAACAATGCTGTCAGTAAAATTGATGACAGTTGCCAAGTTTTTGTTTGTGGACTCCACACATATTTTTCACACCTTCATTTTTCTTATTTTGATGTTTTTGTCATTTTTGTCAAATATTTATGACTTTACTGCAAATACACATGAAATGTCAGTAAACAGATTTGTTCAGTTTTCACACAAATAGCAAAACACATTTACACCAGCATGGGTGATAATTCCTGTCAAATTTTATTTAGTAGTTAATACTCAAATCTTGGTTTACTTAAAGGTTATGATATTAAAGAAAATCAAACTGGATCTAATATGTAAATGACTTGCAAAACAACCAAGGTCATTTGGAAAATCTACTATAATATAGAAACTCACAAAAACATAAGAATTTGTGACATTATGGAACGTTTTATAAGTAATATAAAAAAAATTTATTGATATTTATAGTTGTTTGAAATATTCATCTTGGCAGAAAAATATAGATTCCACAACTACATTGAGTAAGAAAGAATATTTCTACACTAGAGTTAGTTATATTTTCAAATTTTGAAAAGATGAGGCTTTCCAAGCATTTTAAAAATTGGAAAATTAGACTATTAACAGCAGCATCCATGACAAAACATTACATATGGTGTAAAGTAACAATAGAAAGTATGGTAAAAGGGATGGAGACTTTTCTTCTTCATTAAAGGTTTGGGATATTGAAAATCATATTGTAAGTAAGAAAAAGTACTTACATTCGATCAAAATTGAAGATCAGTATTTCTGTCAAGAATGTAAGAAATTTGTTGTCTTATTCTCTTGTTTTGCTGCCCTTCACTTAAGAAAAGATAGAATTTCTGACATTCATGAAAGATTTCCCAACCTTTGATCTGCTCCTATGTAAGTAGCTATTAATCTCACACTGATCAGGAAAGTTACTGTAAACACAGGACAGAACTTAGAAAAGCTGAAATGCTTGCTTTCTAGTGCATTTATTAGCTTATTTTATTTATATGAATAAATTTTGGTAATAAACATTCCAGATTCATTTATCTTCAACATTTCATGATCTCAATTCATAATTATAAAATTTAAATAGAGAATATACTATATGTCTAAAAATGAATAGTATCCTCCATATTTTGATATAAATCAGTAAAGCCTCAACCTGGTAATTGACATTACATGTATTTATTTGTTTGAAATGAATTAAATATGGTTTAATAGAATAAACCCTTTAATGATAACTGCAGGTCTTCTATTTTGTTTCATTTCTTTTTATACCCCCCACTTTAGTGGGTGGCTTATAGTGATCATTGTGTCCGTTCGTTCATCTGTTCATTATTCCGTCTACCGTAGGGTACATACTTTGTAGCGACAACTCCTCCTAGACCACTTGGTGAAATTCAATGAAACTTTCAAAGACTTTCAGTATATATTACCATTGTGCACCAGCTATTACATGTACATATATATAAAATTTGATTTTACTTGAATTTTTTTTGTGTGTGATTTTTTACATCTTGAATCAAATTAAGGAGCGACTGGTATGTTTTGTGATCTTTTCTCACAGTTTTCTAGTTTCATGTGTAATGATTGATTTTATTTAGATCTGGTGTTGTTTAACACTGAATATAAACAATAATGTCTTGTACTTCTGTCAGTAAAGTTTAACAACTAATATCAAGTTCTCATGGACTTTACACATATTTTTCACACCTCCGATTTTTTATGTTTTTGTGAATTTTGTCAAATATTTATGACATAATTACAAAAATACATAGAATGTCAATTAGCGGATTTGTTCAGTTTCCACAAAAACAACAAAACATATTTACACTTGACAGTTGACATGTACCTGTATGATAATTACTGTTAAATTTTATATTTCCATCAAAATTATGTACATAAAGTTTCAAAATTGAATGAATAAATTGTTCTTTTATTGCAAAGAAATCTGACTGAAGTTAAATGACAACATTTAAAAAATCGTGGCAACAATAAAAAAAACTGATATAAAGACATTTATATCTTTTTATAGTGTGACAGGAGAGCCTATCTATATCTTAGTAGGTAGAATTAAATAGCCAGTAAATCAAAAGAGCTGATGTATCCATTCTTTAGCTCACTCTGCTAGGTGGCTGGCTAGAGTGCTAGAGGCCCCGGGTTCAATCCCCTGAGGTGACATTATGTCAGTTTAGTAGGGAGATTCATGCTCTGCGGTTAGAATACAATAATTTTCCTTTATCGCAATTTTATCAAAATTATTGAAAGTCTTTATAATTGTCACAATAGTAACTGCATGCAATCAATTCAAAATGTACAGTATACACACTATGTAAACAGTGTCCTCTATAAAATGTCCCTCGTGTTTTTTGTTAGAAATTGAGAAGGCACAGTACACCATATGATATAGTGTCCTTAGTGAAAATGTGCCTTCATGTTTTCTAAAATCCAGGTAAAAAGAAACACAAAGGCACATTTTATCAAGGACACTGTTTATATTGAGAAGGCACAGTACACCGTTTACATAGTGTGGTATAAATCCTGCTAGTTATAACATTTACAATTTTAAACCTGATTTATTTTTACAGTATATTCAATTCTTAGTTCTTTAATTTTGATACATTTATATAGGTGATGATCGGAGAATTCATGTTTGGGGTTTGAGTACTGGTACATTATTTAAATCTTTTTCTTCAAATCTATAAATAGGGGATGACAGAGGAATTTGTGTTTGGGATTTGAATACCAGTTCTTAATTTAAATCTTTTCTTTATTTCTATAAATAGGGCATGACAGGCAGATTCGTGTCTGGGATTTGAATACTGGTACATTATTGAAATCTTTTCTTTATTTCTATAAATAGCTGATGACAGGAGAATTTGTCACTTTTTTTGTGTCTGGGATTTCAATAAGGGTTCCTAATTTAAATCTTGTCTTTCATTCTATAAATAGGTGATGACAGGAGAATTCGTGTTTGGGATTTGAATACTGGTACATTATTTAAAGAATTAAGAGGACATACAGAAACAGTCCATGCTCTATCATTCAACACTGACAGTACTGTTCTAGCATCAGGTTTGTTTCTTTTTCATAGAAGTCACTTAAAATATGTGTTCATCATGATGGAGGGGAGATAACTCAGGTTAAGAAATAATATTTAGATATTTTCATGCACTTTACATAGAAATAAAGGGCTACGATGAGCACAGAATGATACGACCACAGCATTTAGACCACTGAAATTTGAACAAGTGTAGATTAAAATGAATGTGGACACAGTAAATCAGAGGTTGACTAAATAATTAGATGCTCACAAAAAGAGTTTGATACAGTTATTAGCTGGACACAAACTAGGGAGAAAAATCAACCCTTTTGATCACTTATGGATAAAAAATAGTAAGAGCTATGCAAAATCTGTTGACTACCAATTGAAAGCTTATATAAAGAGAAATCCAAAGAAATAAAAAATTCCATCAAAATATGATGAAAAATAAAGATTTCACATATTTCAAAAATTTGCAATTTTGGCCCCTTATAGCTTGGAAACTAAAAGAGCTACGCCAAATATGTTGATATACTGCTGAAAGCTTACAACTAGAAGAATCCAAAGAAAAAATTCAATCTAAATCCGTTGAAAAATAATAATTTTAGGTTATCTACAAATTCGCAATTTTGGCCCCATTGGCCCCTCATAGTTCAGATTTCAGAAAGGAAACAAGTTATCAAATATCTGATGGTGTAGCACCTTATTAATTTTTCATTAGGAATCCATTTTAAAAAATTGCATCAAAATCTGACTAAATATGAAAAAATAAAAATTTTGAAATTTGCCCCTTTTGGGCCCCATTTATCTTATGAATGGTACATGCCACATGGATTCTGATGACATACAACAGACTGAAAATTTGCTAAGGAGCACACTGAAAGAAACCTTATCAAAATCCGATAAATAATAAAGATTCTACTTTTAAATATGTGAAAACACCTGATTTAGCCCTTTTTGGCCCCTTTTTCTGAAACAGGCAGGGCCAGGAACATGAAATTAAAACCAGGGCTTAGGCATGTGCCAAGAAACATCATACTAAAATTCAAAATGATTCCTCTACTAGAAACAAAGTTATGCTGTCCACAGACATGAAAATACCCAATATTACACTTTTTTTGGCATCTTTTTCTGAAATGGGCGGGCCAGAAATCCGAAATTAAAAATTGCACTAAAGCATTGTGCCAAAAAACCTCATACTAAAATTTGAAAATGATCCACCAGACCCAGGCGCCCACGCCGTCATAGATGACGACTGGGCATTACCATTTTTTACGGTCATATAAAAAATATCTGTCAAGGAAAACAAAAATCATGGAAATCAAATGTTTGCTTCCTGATATAAGAACACCATCTTTACATGCTTTCCTAAGGTTAAATGCTGAAAGTAAAAACTTATACACCAGGTTTATGGTCGATCACTGTTGGAATTGTCACCACATTGTGACATAAGTTCCATCATTTTGCAGAGAGAATATATTCAAAGGTATAATGTGATAATGTTGTGGACCTTGAAAATCCATTCCCTTGTGTTATGGTTCCAAATTTTTTGCACTAGAGGATACAATGTATGTTTCCATCTTAGCTTTGATACATTTAACAAGGCAGAAAGTTTTTTAATTGTAGATTATTTATCTTGAAATTTTATGCCAGGCAGATTTTTAGCTCACCTGACCCAAATGGTCAGTGTGAGCTATTGCCATCACTTGGCATCTGTCGTCTGTCAAACTTTTCACATTTTCATCTTCTCCTCTGAAACTACTGAAGAAAATACAACCAAAATTTACAGGAATGATGTATGGAAGGTCCTTTACAAAGATTGATCATTTCGTTCTGGTCCGACAAAAAACATGGCCGCCAGCACGGAACTCAGGTTTAACATTGTACTCTATGGAAAAAATCACATTTTCATCTTCTGCTCTGAACCACTGAAGCAAATTCAACTAAACTTTACAGGAAGGATGTACTAAAGGTCTTTAATTATGATTGCTCATTTCGTTCCGATCCGATAAAAAACACGGCCGTCAGCACGGAACATGTTTCACATTGGACCCTATGGGGAAAATCACATTTTCATCTTCTGCTCTGAAACATCTGAAGTAAATTCAACCAAACTTTACAGGAATGATGTACTAAAGATCCTTAAGAAAGATTGCTCATTTACTTTTGATCCGACAAAAAACATGGCTGCCAGCACGGAACATGGTTTAACATTGGACCCTATGGGAAAATCTCATTTTCATCTTCTCCTCTGAAATGACTGAAGCAAATTCAACCACACTTTACAGGAATGATGTACTAAAGGTTCTTTACAAAGATTGCAAATTTTGTTTCAATCCGACAAAAAACATGGCGGCCAGCACGGAACTTAGGTTTAACATTGGACGCTATGGGAAAAGTCACATTTTAATCTTCTCCTCTGAAACTGCAGAAGGAAATTCAACTACAAACTTTACAGGAGTGATGTATGGAAGGTACATTGTACTTAACAAACTATGCTGATTTCATTTTGATCTGACAAAAAATATGGCTTCCAGTGCAGAACAAAGTTGAACATCATAGCCCGGTATTTGAAACCATACATTTCATTATCTTTTCTGAAACAATTCAAGCAAATTTAACTAAACTGTATTGGAATGATGTATTGAAGGTCCTTTGCAAAGATTACTGATTTCAAAAGGATCAGACCAAAAACACTTCTGCCAATGGAGAACATAGCTTAACATTAGACTTCATTGGTAAAAAACTTAATATTTGGCTATGCATGGCATAGAAGAATTTTGTCAGGTGAATGATACAGACTCAGTCTCTGAGCCTCTAGTTATAAATTTTAAATCTTATGATTAAAAGTATGCATCCTTTAGGATCCAGTATACTGGTATTCAGGTGCTGTTGGTTTGTTTTACATATAACAAAAATGCAATCATTTTATATTTTATAGGAGGTATAGATTGTTGTATTAAGGTATGGGATGTAAGAAAAGGTGTCAACAATAACAATACTGTGTAAGTATGGATTACAAACATCTTGTGGATATTAAAAGTAAAATATATACAGTAGAACTTCGATGGCTCGAGCTGCAATAACTCAAACGCCATGGATCCCTTGAACCCTTTTTGTGGTCCCTATGTTCAAGTTTTAACATACTTCGACCTTGAAATCTCAAACAACCCTTTGCCTCGAACTATTTCAATCTGTCCCTTGGGTGTTTGACCCATCTACGTTTGACTGTATAAGGAATCAAAATTACGGTGGCATACAATTCTCTCGGGAAGTTTCCTTAAATTCTCCAATATATTTGCTAATACAAATGTATGCTTTAAAATATTTGAAAAAATAATCAGAAGTTTATAAAATTTTGTACTATTCTTTTTATTCCCCCGCGACGAAAAGTCGGGAGGCATATTGTTTTACCCTTGTCTGTCCGTCCATCCGTCTGTATTGATGAAAAACATAACTATTCATGTTTTTTAGAAAGGTTGCAAACAAATTCCAACTACTCCAAAGAAATCTAACTTACAATAAGCAGATGTGCACACACATAACTTTTGGAATATTCAAAATGGCCGTGGTTGCGATGGAAACTGAAAAAAGGCGGGAAAATTGAAAGTGCTTCAAATTTGATGAAACTTTACAAGAAGGATGTCTAGCACCCATAGAAATTATTTTGGGTCTCAGAATTTTCTAAATGGCTGCCATTGCTATCGAAACTGGAAAAAGGCAGGAAAATTCAAAGTGCCTCAAAATAGATGAAACTTTACAGGAAGATTGGTTAGCACCCATAGAATTGATTTTTGGGCTAAGAACATTTTATATATTTTGGAAAATTCAAAGTGCCTCAAAATAGATGAAACTTTACAGGAAGAATGGTTAGCACCCATAGAATTGATTTTTGGGCTAAGAACATTTTATATATTTTGGAAAAAGGGGAGGCATATCATTGTGTCCATACTTGTACTGTGTCAACACACGCTTAAATTTGCACTTGCCATATTGATTCAGGGTTCAATGAGCGGGGGCATAATTGGTTGCCATTCGACGACAGCTCTAGTTTTGCATTTAAAAGTGACCTTTTACCAAGAAAATATTACCCATGTGCAAAAATATTTAAAAGAAAACCCAAGGACTGAAGGTAGTTTCCACTTTTGAATGAAAGTAATGAGAACTTCATAAATTTTTTCTGCATTAGTAGGAATTATTGAAAGGTTGATATTAAACAAGAAATAATAATAGGTTCATGCGATTGATTTTGAGATACAAGCAGTTTAAGATTTTACGGGAAATTCCATTTCTATGTTTTTATAGGCTCTGTATAGAAACTTTCAAGTCTTAAAATATTGTGAAGGAGTAATGTCAATTTTCTTAAATTTTGTCAAAAATATTCCCTAATAGATACATGCTTTTAGAATATAACATTAAAAGTGGGTGTTCATGTTCAAAATATTTTACATGTTATGATATGGAAAAAGACAGAGGATTCCAAAATCAACTGTTGCAATTACCTTAATGCAGAACCCTGGTTGTCATTGTACTTGTGCTGTGATCTTGTTTATTGATAAAATTCAACTGTAAAAAAAATCACAGTAGTCACAATAACAGTTTTTCCCCAGTTAGATTTGACTAATGCTTATTGAAAAGTATGTCAAAGAGATTGTTGTATTGATCACAGCCACTTTATCAAGCAGTTCAGGAAAGGTCAAAGCCCAGATTAGCACATGCTACAATACAAGAGACTATGGACCTCAGGATATATTAGAATTATTTCTTTGGGACAAATTTTCAGTTTAACTTGTTTGTTTTAACAAAGTTAAATTTATGGAGATTTATAGTATAACTAATTGACCGTCGTTAATATCAATAAAAATGTCACGAATGCCGAACAACGCAATAGGATTTAACGAGTTGCAGAACTTGTTCTGCAACGAGTTAAATCCACTGCTCTGATCGACACGAGTGAAATTTTTATTGATATTCATGACGGCCGATTAGTTATGCTTTTTATTATATAGATTTTCTACTCAAAAACCGAGATTTTAGAAGCGGATTATTTTTTTCATGTCAATACGCCAGTTGTTTACTTGACGACGACATTGAAGAGACATTGTGACGTCGCTTCATTAAGACGTCATCCAGTTACTAGAAATCCTTTATTTTCACCGGTGACATTATGACATTTATTTAACTGAGAAAACTCGATAAATCACCGCTATCTATATAATAATTCATTTTATTGATACTTTTACCCACAAAATAAACATAATTTAATCCAAGAATATTTCTGCTTTCATAGTATGAAGAGGTTATTATGCTAAATCTGTATTTATATTTATATTACAATGAAAAAATGAAGGGACATTAAATAAATGTACATGAATCAATTTATATAGTGTTGCAGTAATTTTAGGAAAGAACAGTATGTTATGTAGAAATTACTGTAAAACCTGCAGCATAACCTTCTTAAATACACGTTTTTACTTTTCGAATGTATCAATTAGGCCATAATATTAAATTAATCTTCTTTACAAGATTCTCCATCAAATATGGCTCTTAGAAAATCCAACAAATATGGCTCTTAGAAAGTTCAACAAATATAACTCTTAGAAGGTCCAACAAATATTGCTCTTTAAAAGTCCAAGAAAGATGGCTCTTAAAAAGTACAACAAACATGGCTGTAAGATATTCCAACAATAAATAGGCTGTTAATCAAAGGTGTTAAGGAGGTTTTCTCCACATTTTTGGGGGATTTCTGTCAGATTTTCGGAATCCTCTGGGTTTATCCATTTAAAAGCATTAAAATTTTTTGCACATTGACCCCCTTATTTTTTTCCATAGTTTCATTTTATACATCTATGTGGGCATTCTGTAAAAATTTCATCGAATTCTATTTATTCTGTCATATTCATTCATGGTCAAACCTTGTTAATGTTAATCCTATGAAAAATCAAAGGGGTTCAGTTTCCTGCAAAATTTTCAGTCACTTAAATCTCAAAAATGAGGTCATCAACCTATCAATTTTTTGCACTTAAATTACTTCTTTCTTAATTTTCTAACAAAAAAAATCATGTTTATTTGGAATCCTATTTATTTCCAAATGGAGTAGTGAACCCCCTTAATCAACTAAATACCAAAACGGCAGTAAATTTTAGTTTTGCAGATGTTCATTTTGGCAACTAAGGTCTAAAATTAGGCCCAAGTTGAGAGCTAAGTCTTTAAGATTTAAGGGCAAAATGTTTGCTTTTTAAAGGATATTGTAAACTGATCCGGTTTTGCTAATTTATTTGAATGCTAGCTTAGAGACTTGGCATTTGACATGATTATTAAATATATAAGAATAAAAAAATCAAATAGAAAATGGACAAAATATTTATCGTGTGTGATTCCAGAACACTTAAAGTCTTTACTATGTGTTTTTTTTTTTCAGTGTGGATGGCCATACAAGTGCAGAGTTGATTGGAAGTTTTCAGACAAAGTCAGCAACAGTAATATGGTTGAATTATACAAAACATAATGTCCTACAGGCTGCTGGATCAGTGTGAAACAACATTAAATAGAATCAAGATTCCCACATTAAGTGTACTAGAAAGCTTGTAAAACCTAAGAGAATGGAGAATTTTTATTGAAGCATTTTGTTGCAGTTTGAAAGGGCCTGTCCCTGGACACTTTTAAAGAAGGAGACCATTTATCCTTTATATAAATAATGACATAGATGATGGCATGGTAGAGATGGCAACAGGATATAAATAATGATATAGATGATGGTGTGGTAGAGACGACAACAGGATATCACTTAAAGTTGATATAAAGACTCTGCATCAGAGGAACAGAAAACAAAATTTTATTTAGAAGTTCACTTAAAAGTCGGATGTAATCGAGAACTTGTACTAAATTTGAATGTATTGAAAATATGGATTAAAGTAGGATTTCATAAATAACTTGGACTAAAAACAGATGCTATAGAGAACATGAAGTAGGATTTTATTAAGAACATGACCTGAAAATTATATATTGTTGAGACCCTAGCCTATAGATTTATTTTATCAAGAGCATGGCCTTAAATCAGATGAGAAAAGCAGGCTGAAAGTAGGATGCAAATAAAATATTTGAGACATGATTAAAAATCTGACATGAAGTTGAAAGTTGTTAGGAACATGGCCGAAATTTGTATGTAATTAGGAAGACAGATAAAGATTTTACTTTTATTTACAACCAAGAATCCAGATTTTATGTGATTGAGAATTGGCATAAAACTGATCGTTATCAAGAATGGAATTGGCCTAAAACTGATTGTTATCAAGAATCCAATTGGCCTAAAACTGATTGTTATCAAGAATCCAATTGGCCTAAAATTCAGATGTTAACCAGCAGAAGTTTAGTAAAAGCCTACAAGTTATGTTATTTAGAATTTGGCTTTGGTCAAAGTTTAATTTCGAAAAAGTTGAACTGGATGTTATTGAAAACAATACCTGTCCTGCAGAAGTTTTAAGTATAGTAAGTGGTCTAGTGTATTGAATTAAGACTGAGAAAGAATTAGATGTCAACTAGTCTGCGTATAAGGATATAATCATGGTATTAAAATTTGTTTATTGTTATTAAAGATATTGTTGTGAAGAAAAGAAAATTAAAATTTGAAGAGATACATGTGTCTTTTAGCTCACCTAGCTATGCCAGGGTAAGCTTTTGCCATCAGTTTTCTACCTTCATCTGTGGTAAAAACCACTGGGCTGATTGGATTCAAATTGGGTCACAATTGTCTTTGGGTGGTCCCCTTTCGAAAATTGTATCTGGCAGGCCCATACCTTTTCCAAAATGGCTGCCAGCAGGGAACATAGTTTTAACATAGGACCCAAAAGAAAAACACATTCAAAGATCTTCTCAGAAACTATCCGTAAAATAATACCAAACTTAGTAAAAAATTAATACTATTTGATCAAGTTGTACCAAGTGTTTTTAAAGTGGTCTTCTGGAAGAACATATCTAGCTGGCATTTAACATGGGACCCTGTTCATATATGGTTTGTCAGATTTTTTGTATGCTTTTAGCTAGCAATGGGTAGTTATTGTGGCAAAATAATTGTATACAAATGTACTATCATGTTGGACTTATTCATTGAACATTGCAACTGCTACATAGATTAACAGATGTCCTTCAAATTTCATATACCGGTACTTTTGGTCCGTAGTGAGTAAATGTGATGACTGCCAGCATAGTTTTACATTGGACTCAATGGGAAAAACATTTAAAGATCTCTAAAACTATTTGGCCAGTTAGATTCAAACTAATTCATAATGATCATTTGATGATCTCTGTAAAAAAAGGGTGTCAAGCATGCCACCACCTCATCCTAGATGGCTGCCAACAGGGAACATGGAAAACTTTTCAAAGATCTGCTATCCAGAAATTACCAAACCAATCAAAATTAAACTCTGTCACAATATTCTCTTGATGGTCTTCTTAAAAAATTCTGTCAAAAGCAGGTCCTCATCACATCGAAAATGACCACCAGTATGCACAAAGTTCAACCTACCACCAAAGATCTCTAAAATTGATGGACATTTCAAAGCCAAACTTAATGACAATGGATATATGATGACTGGCTTGTATGCATCCCATCTAAGTTTGCCGCCCTTAGGTAAGTTTGAAATTCACAAGGCTCTGGGAAACCCATTTAAAGATGATCCCCTCTGCAATTACTGGGCCAGTGAAAACCAAACTAATTCAAAATGGTCCTTTGATGGCCATTTTGGAAAAAAAGAGTGATTGGACCTTAGTGGGAAACATGTTCAAAGATCTCCTCTGAAACCACCTGGAATCAAATTTGATCTGTTGGGTCCAACTTCTCAGAGATGTCCTCACCCCTAAAACTACCGAGGCCATTTTGAACAAAACTTGGGTCACCACAAAATTCTTAGCCAGCGATTCTGCCCACTCTCTGTGATGTCACCAGTGTAGAGCAAAGCTTTAGCATTGACCCTATAGCAAAACCCTTAAAAGATTTTCTCTGAGACAATTTAGCAATTTATAGCAAAGGTCCTTACATGGTACCATTCAAAGAAAGGGAAAGGTGTGGTTATGGAAACACAAAAGATCTATGAAACAACGTGCTCAGTTAGAACAAACTTGTTCATTGTAATCATTGGACAGAAACCTTTAAAAAATTTTGTATAGCGCAAGGCTTCATCGCATCCAAAATGGCCACAATTGATGTTGGACCCCATGGGAACATCATGCAAGACTTCATGGGAAAGCAATTTAAAGATCTCATCTGATAGAACTTATCTAGTCAAAACTTAGATGGTCTCTTCAGAGAAAGGTGTGCTCATGGAAATCTCTTAAACTCCAGGGCAAATTGGCAATAAGACGTTGATTTAGGCACATAAGTTCTTAATCGCTTCCCTTTAAAAGTTGCCCTCCAAGTTCTCATCTCATCTGCCGATGAGGAACAAACCAATAACATGAGACACTTCAACATGGAATTAGTCTGTCTGTTACAGAGCCTCTTGTTTTGATTCCATATGAACAAATCACTTATACTAGTAGAAAAAACACTGGGAATGTGGTCATCTTTTACTGAATTTTGTTCCCTGTTTGGGTCAGGGTACAAATAACCCCAAACATTTTTGAAATCATGAAAAGAGTTTTTGTTACATCTCATCGTAGCTATAAGGCTGACATCACCATATGCCATAGTTGTGTTTTTGTGAGTTATTCACAGCAAATTTTGCTGTAAACAGCATGTTGAGACACATTTGAAACCAAAACAAAATATTTGTAGCCTCTGTATGGCAAGCGAAATTATCCAAAAAGGAAGAGAAACCTGGTTCTTCTTCAAACCAGGTTTTGCTGTTAGGAGACATAGGTTTCCTGAACTAAACTTAAATTTCCTACAGTAAGTGTAAGTCTCTTGATAGAAATACATTTGTACATACAAAGCTCAATGTCCAATTAGCTAAACCCAAGTTTCCTCCTGATAAAGATGGGTTTTACTAAGATGAGCCCAGTTTTCTCCTGCTAAACCAGGTTTTGCTGTCAAAAACCCTATGTCTCCTGGACTTAACTCTAATTTCCTGCTGCAAATCCAAGTTTCCTCGTAGAAATACATACAAAGCTCAGCATCCAGTGAGTTTTTCAAGCTATACAAAAGTTTCCTTCTACAAAATTTGGGTTTCCTGAGAGATACATGATTTACCCCTTGAATTAGAATTCCTGGACTAAACTCAAGTTTTCTACAGCAAACATGAGTTTTCTCTTAGAAATACATACGAAACCAAAAATCCAATATGTTTCTGAAGCTCAACTCAAAGTTTTCTCTTGCAAATGTGGCTTTTCTTCAGAGAAACCTATTACTCCACATAGGAGCTTGTTTTTCCTGCCAGCAAACTCTGGTTTCCTGCAGCAAATGGTTGCTTTCCTTTATCATTACTTAGAACCAATGTGTCCAATGACTATCTGAAGCTTAACAAAATTTTCCTCAGGCGAAAGTGTTTTTTAGACGGTGATTAAATTTTCTCATAGGAAATACATATTAGGCAGACATTTTCTGTGACTGTTTATAGATAAACTTGCAGATCAGAAATACACAATTGTACATACAAATCACACACATAAAATGTGCAAACATAGTTATCACAGTGAAAATCGTCCATAGTTTTAATCACTTTGCATTTCCCATGGAGAAATTTAAACGCCATCTAAAACCCCTTTTGCTTGAGGAAATTTGATGTAACTTCAGAAATTCATTAAATAGTGCGCTTTGTATATCTATAAAGAAACTTTCTTCTCTGAGAAACCCAACTTTACACGAGTAACCTTAGGTTTTGCTTCAGAAACTCATTGGATGCTGAGCTTTGTATATATGTCAATGAGGATACTGTCATTTGTCGAGGGAAATTAGGTTTTAGTTAAACAAACCTAGGTTTCCTACCAACAAAACCTTGTTTCGAGTTTCTCTGAGGATAACCACCTTTGCAGGAGGAAACTTGGATTTAGCTTCAGAAACTCATTGGATACTGGGCTTTGCGTGTATTTCTGCTAGGAAACTTGAATTTGCTGTAGGAAAGTCAGGTTTAGTCCAAGAAACTTGTAGCTAGGTGTCTTGACAGTAAAACCTGGTTTTGATGAGGAAAACCGGACTTCACTGCTTTGTGTTCAATTTCACTTGCCATATGTCTGTGTTAGTATTGACCATTTAAAACGGCAATAGTTATCTTTGTTTCTATAGATCGAGATGTGATTTTATTAAATTTTTACAAAAAAGACAACAAATAACAAATAATAATAGTTCGCAAAACAGGTGCATGGCATTACTTTGAGAAGATGCATTCACAAGATCAGTCTACTGAACTTTTTGAAAAAGTGAAAGTGCTTTTTAGTTCACCTGGCTAATGCCAGGGTGAGCTTTTGCCATCACTTTGCGTCCGTCGTCCGTTCGTCCGTCCATCTGTCCCGTGTAATCTTTTCATTCAATGATCTTCTCTTAAACTACTGAGCCAATTGGAACAAAACTTGGCCACAATAATCCTTTGGTGGTCCCTTACAAAAACCTTTTTTTTCAGGTCCATACGATGTCCAAGATGGCCACCAGCAAGAATCATAGTTTTAATATTGGATCCTATGGGAAAACACATTCAAAGATCTTCTCTGAAACTACTGAGCCAATTGGCACCAAACTTGGTCACAATAGTCCCTGGGTGGTCCCTCACAAAAAAGATGTTTTTTCAGATCCGTGCGATATCTAAGATGGCCACCAGCAGGGAAACATAGTTTTAACATTGAACCCTATGGGAAAGCACATTCAAATATCTTCTCCTCTGAAACTACTGGGCCAATTGAAAGCAAACTTGGACACAATAGACATTTTGTGGTCCCTTACAAAAAAGCTGTTTTCAGGTCCGTGCGATATCCAAGATGGCCACCAGCAGGGATACATAGTTTTAACATTGAACCCCATGGGAAAACACATTCAAAGATATTTCTCTGAAATAACTGAGCCAATTGGCACAAAACTTGGTCACAATAGTTCTTGGGTGGCTCCTTACAAAAAAGTTTTTTTCATATCCACGCTATATCCAAGATGGCCGCCAGCAGGGAACGTAGTTTTAACATGGGACCCGATGGGAAAACACATTCAAAGATCTTCTCCTCTGAAACTACTGGGCCAATTGGAACAAAGCTTGACAACAATGGGTCTTGTGTGGTTCCTTTCTTAAAAGGGGTTTTCAGGTCAACGCGATATCCAAGATGGCCGCCAGCGGGAAACATATAGTTTTTTTTTAACATTGGACCCTATTTGAAAACATGTTTAAAGATCTTCTCTGAACAACTTGGCCACAATAGTCCTTGGGTGGTCCCTTGCAAAAAAAAACTTTTTTTCAGGTCAGCCTGATTTCCAAGATGGCTGCCAGCGGGAAACATAGTTTTAACATTGCATCCTATGGGAAAACACGTTCAAAAATCTTCTCTGAAACTGCTTAGCCACTTGGTACCAAACTTGGCCACAATAGTCCTTGGGTGGTCCCTTACAAAAAGGAGTTTTTCAGGTTCACGCTATATCCAACGTAGCCGCCAGCGGGAACATAGTTTTAACATTGGACCCTATGGGANTTTTTTTTTTTTTTTTTTTTTTTTTTTTTTTCAGGTCAGCCTGATTTCCAAGATGGCTGCCGGCGGGAAACATAGTTTTAACATTGGATCCTATTTGAAAACATGTTCAAAAATCTTCTCTGAAACTGCTTAGCCAGTTGGTACCAAACTTGGCCACAATAGTCCTTGGGCCCTTACAAAAAGGAGATTTTTCGGGTTCACGCTATATCCAACGTGGCTGCCAGCGGGAACATAGTTTTAACATTGGACCCTATGGGAAAATCCATTCAAAGATCTCTGAAACTTCCTGACCAGTTGGAACCAAACCTGGCCACAATAGTCCTTGGGTGGTCCCATACATAAAAAGTGTTTTTCAGGTCCGAGCAATATCCAAGATGGCTACAAGCGGGAAACATAGTTTTAACATTGGACCCTATGGGATAACATGTTTAAAGAACTATTGAGCCAGTTACAACTAAACTTTGCCACAGTAGCTCTTTGGTTTTTGTTGATCCCCTGCAAAAAAGATTTTTTGTCATGTTCCCGCTATATTCAACATGGACGTCAGCAGGGAAAATAGCTTTAACATTGGACCTGTTGGAAAACACATTTAAAGATCTTTTCCTTTGAAACTGCAGAGACAATTTAAACCAAACTTGGCCACAATAGTCCTTTGGTGATCCCCTGCAAAAGTGTTTTTTTTTCTGGTCTGCACTATACCCAACATGGCGGCCAACGGGGAACTAAGTTTTACATTAGACCCTATGGGAAAACACATTCAAAGATCTTCTCCTCTGAAACTACTGAGCCAATGGAACCAAACTTGTTCAAAAAAGTCTTTATGTGGACCCCTGAATTCCTACTTTATCCAAGATGGCTGCCAGCAGGGAAGATAGTTTAACATTGGACCCCATTGGTAACACTAACAGAGTTCTTATCCCCTAAAACTAATTGGGCATATTGGACCTATAGTTTAATTATATACAGTCAAACTTGCCTTAGTGGTCACCTTTAATAAGCAGCCATCTGGTTTTAAAGGTCACCTTTTATAGTTCCCTTCGTAGTATATTTCCTACAAATCAAACCTCATTTTAAAGGCCACCTTTCTTGAAGGGCCAGTTTGACTCCTTCCCAAAGGTTACCTCTTAAATCAAGTATCACTCTACATGTATAAGGGCTCTTTAACATAAAATGTCTATGTTAATCAAGGACCAGGTGAGCGATACAGGCTCTTGAGAGTCTCTTGTTTAGTTTTGGTGCCAATTAATGCTTATTAGTAAAATCAATGAGAAAATTCAAAATCTGCATACCCGGACCGAAATTAGCAAACCGAAGAGCGCATTCAACACGTTTGACTGTAGATAACCGAAAGGATGCTGTCCAAAGCGAAAACCGCCACATTGAGTTTCATCATTTGAGTTCAGGAAGAGGACTTACTTTTTTCCAAAGTAAATTATCAAGGTCTAGTCAGTTCTTCCATTGCCAAAGTTGCCTGCAACAAAGAATGTTTGTGTAAAGTAAAAACATTGCGAGTATATGTGTTTGTTGTTGTGTTTAGACATTTTAAAGGAAAAATTATCTCAAAATTGCTCTGTTTTGAGAGATGATGGTAGCGACTGAATTTCTTAATGGCATGAAACAAGTCCAAAATATTATAAAAAGTATTCCACTTGTCGCTAACACATGATGCAAAAATAATTTTACCCATTTTTAAATTATAACTTTGTAGCTAAAAGACAAGAGTAAATTTAGAACAAAGGAAAATCTACAATTTCATTTGTATTTCTTAATATTGGATAATATATCAGTTTCGGATTTATTAAGTCTGGTCGATCTTTTAAAAACCCCAAAATTTCCATTTTTTTTTTTAGAACAAATACACTGAAAAACACGAAATATATTAGTTGCAATGTTAAAACATCGTTTCTCAAAACAATTTGGGTGAAAAATTATAGTTGTTTTTAAAGAAATTAAAATTTTGAAATTTTTGGCCGGCGAAGTATTTTCAACTTTCCTAAAACCTTTAAAAATTTAATAAAAATTAACAAATGTAAAACTTATGGTGAATTTTAAAGGTTAATTTTCAAGTAGGGAAATTTTCCATGATGTTTTGATAATTTTACTAACATTACAGACCCAAGACAGGTGTGTTGTGCAGGAAGATCATCGGACTTGGTAGGATGAGGATTACTAATGTATAAGTCCCAGTAAAATAATGTCAGACAACAAGTTTATTTTCAATTGGTCTTTACAGATTCAAATAAAACGATTAATTGAGAATATGATTAATCTTTACCGACTTTTATGATCCTAGTAATTTATTAAACTATTTAGATATATATATATGTTTCTGATGCGACCTCCAACATTTTTCAATCTTCACCACCTCCTCTTTGCTTGACATTTTATTTTTATTGTTGCGATACTGACCAATTTTTTGGCTGAAGCACGCTTCATTAAACATTATTTATAGTATATATATTCATGATTTATCCTGTTAATATCAATGCTTTGACACCCTATCAAATGATTCGGTAATAAAACTATTTCTTGTACACATTCAGAATATATATAAATATATTATTATCTTTTGAATAGCATCGGTCGGGCGGACAGGTCGCTGTGTTAGAAGGTAAGAAACGAAAAAAACTGCAATGTTTTAAAAGTATAGTGGTAAGCATATTAAGACTAAGATTCGTTTTGACGATTTAATAAAAGCGTTCTGAATTCGTTGATTTTTTTCAGTTCACAATTTTTTGTTTTCATTGTTATATCTTAGACCATTTTACGGCTTAAGCAGCATAAACTAATGTTTGCATCTTATGATTATGGATTACTAATATATCAAAGTTAGGACTAGTTTGTATTCAAAGTTTGGCCACTAACACTGATGGCATCACAACTATTTTTCGGTGCATTCGGGCATGAACGGCCTTATCTGCGGCCCAAGCCAAATTTTATAATTTAGGATAAATGACAACCCACCCAATAACAGCATCAATAGAAAAGTAGGCTAATAAAAAAACACATTTTTTTTCATCAACATGCTAAACACAGCGACGTCTTGCTTCATTCTGCGTCTGGTAACAAAATTAAAATGATGGTTATTTTTTCACACTAAGGGAAGAGTTACTTCGATAATTAAGGGCACAAATTAATGATAAAGGATAATAAATACATGTATAGTCAAAGAAGCTGAAAAAGAATAAAAAATAAACGATAAGAAGAAGTAGCGATGTTCTCTTTATCTTAGTATATAAAAACAATCAAATAATTCTTGTAAACATCTTTGAGTTTATGGCCTTCCAAACGTTTAGATTTTATCTGCACTGAAGAGACATTAGTTGTCGAAATGCGCATATGCAGAAACTAAATTAACAGTAACTTCGGTATTTAGTTATTTGTACAACCCAATTTTGGGAACTTCATATATTCATATTCTAATGACATAATATTTATTCGTTTTAGATGTGCAAGGCAATGTTATCTGCAGTTGCCATCTTGCTTACTGCGTATGGGATGGCAGTCGACGGCACGCGCCTTCCGAAAAATCTCATGGAGTGCTTTGATCACAAAGTTGAGAATAGTCTTGAAGGAATGCATCTTGCACAAAAACTACAAAAACATTGCTTGGACATGTTTTTGCATTCAAGGATACAAGCAAATATGACTACCGATGGCATTAATTACCTACAGTCTTTATTCCGCCAGCTTATTTCAGAGACAGAACATGGCGTCCATGACAAACGATTAAAGAGGCGTGCCAAACTTTTGGAGGTATTTCCTAAACGTGTACGACGTGAGGTTAGAGATCCATTGAGTAATTGGGCCAAATATTCTGCAGCTGTGAGGAGACTAAAATACGATGTTGTAAGTTATTCATCTTTATGTTAAACCTTGCTGGTATTGCTTTCCGACTATAGGCATTTTCAAAAAAATCATTTGGTCTGCACTTCGGTTTCGGCATTTAAATTCCGGTTATCAACCCCACACGCCAAGTGTTTAGCCTGGGATCCTGGACCAAGCTAGCTACCGCGCGAGAGGCCAAATGCAACTGTGATCCACCTGGCCCTGGTGCAGCGACAGCAAACGGGCCGGGATCCAAGGCTAGGCAAGTGTTGTTCATCCTGAACACAGTTCATAAAACTGTTCATATTTAGATTTCCATGTCATTGTTAACTGTGACACTGCACTAATTTTGTTAGAATCAAAAAATTTTAAAATGTATGCAGGATTTAATTTGTGTATTGTTAGCCAACCGTGCTAGTGATAACCGGAAGCGAAGAGTATTTGTACCTTCATTTGATTGGAGAGTTCAAATCCAGGAAAAGATAACACTTTTTGAAAAGGGCTATTACCAAAACACACCTAAAGGAAATAGCGTGTTGAAAGTTTAAAGGATCATCTTTCGGTTTCCGGGAGGGTTGAAATGTTTGCAATTTCCATACTTTTGAACTATAATTTAATGACAATTATTATAACCCGACAGACGTCCATGGTTTATCATTGTGAACCTTGATTGATTTATTAGTTACGTTTAACGTCCAGTGAAGTAAATATCAGCTACATCATGACGAAAACAAGTTAATCAATTCAAAAAATTATAAGTAAAAGAAGAAAGAAACTAGATGGAAGAGAAAACCGGGGCAACGAGATTTGATTGCCTTAAGAAAAGTGGACAAATGGGTAGGGGCAGGAAATTTAGCCTTCCGTGCAATTCCCAGTAAATCTGCTCTCCTTACAAAATATTACTGCATTCAGCGTAACCTTTCTCCACACAGTTTGGCTACAATGGTTCGCAGACATGCTTTCCGTATTCAGACTTGACTAATAAAATAAAATGGACAACAGGAAACACCTACAATGACTGAAAATAATAATCACATGCCACAATTTGCCAGGGAACTACACAGGAAAAACACAAATAAGACAAATGACAAATCCCGCATATAGACATGGCATTGCCCTATCAACCAACTTGTCATGCGCCCAACAGCTCTGTAGCCGGAGTTCCTTAAAACCGATCCAGATACACGGGGAACTATGTGTACCTGACGAAGGACTCGGTATAGTCTCTTGAATTTGCAATGTCATATTCAGTGTATCTTTGGAATAGGATTCAGGTTTCATACTCAATCATTTTCATTTTCCCGCTTTTTTTTTTTTTTTTTTTTTATTGGCTTGAAAAAAGAGTAAAGGGACGCTGCTTGTAAAAATGCGAATGCTGCGCACTAAGTTAAACGTGGAGTACAAGTGTTTTTGGTTTCTTATATTTCGCCATTTTCTGTTTATTACCTCATTATGAAGACTTATTACATCATGCTGATATGAGTGACGTCATTGATCAAGTAAATTTGCATATTTCATATTGTTTCTACTTGACAGACAATAATGAATGTGTACTTAGGAAGCATACAAAGACAATTTTGATACAATTTTCACAACGTAGCAATCAATAGTAACTTCAGTATGTTGACGAGCCATTCATCGGACTTTTTTTTATTATTGCAGCAGCACGTCAGACTGATCTGGGCTAATCTAGGTCATCTAGGTCTATTTCGTAGATGATGGCTTCCGTTCCAAACTGATGACAAATGTATAAAGATTAATGAAAATGTTTACTATAGAGTTACTTTGTGTGGATGATACCTTTATCTTTCAATGTATTTCTAGGTAAACACTAATTTGAAGTACTAGTACCTAAAAAAGAAATCTAACCATGGTCACAATGATCCTTGGAGGTTGGATCTAGCTTTCAAATAAGAGGCGGGGTGATGATAGGGCTTTAGAAAAAGGGGTTCCAGAGTAATTTTGGATTTCTTGGGGTCTTTTGTTTTTGCTTAACTTCTGAGCGACATTTAGATTTTCTCCAGAAAAAAATTCCCTCCTCTGAATCCACAAAGGTTACAGTCCAACCTAAGATTGTCTACAGTTACTGGTCAGTCTGTTGCTGGGACTAGTATATTGACATATACTTGTCCAAGGTCTGTTGGCAGTATGCTAGAAAAAAGACCTACTATGTTGGATTGTGGCCTGTGAATTTTAATTTTGAAGTTATCGTAGTGTTTTCCGCCTTTTGTACACCCTGTTGTCTTTTTTTAACATAATGCTGATCATCCGAGTTGTTATAAATACATTCTGGTGTTCTAGTGTAATTTGTGGATTGGGCATTTTTAGGTAGTCATCAGACAGAAACGCGTCCTAGTTATAACAACACAAAAAATCTTTGTGGTTGTATAAATTAAATAAAAATTCTTCATGTTCACCACATTTTGTTACCTTTATGAGATTTGTTATGACTTTATTGACATTAATAGATCGTAGTATTGTTTATTTAATTGTTAGTATTTTAAGAATTTCGTTGTTTAACCCAGAAACGCTGTTAGGCGAATATTTAATTAAAATATAAACATTTTAGTTTCTTTGTCTTCGGTCTTCTACCGTTTTTAAGATATTTGCATATTGATAAAGCATTAATGAAGCAATAATGCCATGCATATCGCAGTCAGTGTACCCTGGTTAGAATATTAACTTTTTTTGCTTAAATGCAATCTTTCAACCATTTCATAATAGGTTACATGCAACTGAAGACAATATTTGCTTTTTATTTCCAACACGATTGCTTTTTTCTGTTCCGCTGCCAATCAATTCTTATTGGCTTGTATTAGGGGGGGGTGGCTTGTATGCAGTCCTGGTTGCTGGCCTCAATTACCACCTCACTTTGTCTTCTGATTTACTACATTTTCTCTTTCATTTAGTTCTGCTCTTATTGATACGAGATAACGTTCGATTTCTAATGTTTCCCTCGTTATATACTTATAGTATGAATGATGGTCTACAAGAAGATATATTATAATTCTATGAAATGTATTGGTCACCTGGTGATGACCGGCCGAACATGTCAATAATACTATCTAATATATGCAAATCACTTCCTGATCTCATCAAGCATTCATAAATAAAATGCATATCATAATATAATAATAATAATATGATAATATAACAATCCATTAATATATAACTATCAAATTAAATCGACATCTAGAGACATGTTTAGATAAAAAAAAAGCACTGGAAAGTCCAGCTTTACAACTGGTCATGCTAAAGTGAAATTAATTAGCGTAACTCTCATCCATTACGACCGTCGTTCCCTCGCACACACTCGGACGACAGTTGTCTAAGGGTGATGTTATCGTATGAAGCAGTGGGTATTTGGCATGTGCAAGTGAGTAGTTGGCACATGTAGCGAGTCAGGCTCATCGGAACTTGAGATAAAACGCACGTTGTTTTTGTTTTAATTTTCCTTGCATATTTAAAAGAGGTGCAACACATATTCCTTTATCAGTAACAGAGATGTAACATATACCTGCATAAGTAACAGCCGTGTAACATATGTTTGCATAAGTAACAGAGGTGTAAAATATGCATAAATGAGAAACAGACGTGTAACAAATGCCTGCAAAAGTAACAAAGGTGTAACATAAGCCTGAATAAGCAACAGTCGTGTAACATATGTTTGCAAAAGTAACAGTCGTGAAACATATACATACATATGCCATATTCCTGCATAAGTAACAGTCGGGTATTATCATGCATAAATAACAGAGTAACTGCCTGTGTATACTTTAAGAGGATGTTTTCATGCATAAATAACAGAGGTGAAACATATACATCCATAAATAACTGGGGTGTATTATATGCATGCATACCTAACAGGGGTGTAACATATACCTGTATAAGTAGCAGTCGTGTAACATATGCTTGCATGCATAAGTAACAGAGTTGTAACATATGCATGTATAAGTAACAGTTGTGAAAACATATGTTTGCATAAGTAACTGTTGTGTTACATATGCCTTATGTGAACCATTGACGCATGAATAACATTGAGTAATCAAATTTGAAGATTTACAAGGAACAAACAAATCCAACAGAAATGTCATCCTGAAATCACTGCCTGTGTATACTTGATTCAGCACAAGTTTAAATTATTGTCCTGGTAGAAATTAAAAAAATTCTGTGGAATCACCCTGGTGAGTGAATTTACTTTACTTTCTGAGGACACATTGAATTTCTTTTATATAACTTAAAAAATTCTAAAAATTCCTTTTAGTGATAAATGATTTTATGTTTATACATATTTGTTATAGAGTGGTACTACGGGAGAGAGTCGGTATGATACTATTGCAGATGTACACAGAATTGCTGTAGAGGAAGCTCATGATGGACCAAACTTCTTACCATGGCATAGACTATACATACTGATGTGAGTAAATCAAGTTCGTAGTATCAATATCAACGAGTTCAATTCAGATGGAGTAAATGCACGCGAAATAAACTTGCCGTCAAATTGAAAGCAGAACTATGTTAAATTCCGCCTGTATGCTTGAAAATTTAACAAAAGAAAAGACGACAGTCCAAAAACACCTACCAAATGACTGAAAATTTTCAATCACAGGCCACAACTCACCACAGAAACACACAACAAAGACAAATGTAAACAAAGATAGGAACTCGGGGTGGCATGGTGCAGCAAACGGTGTAAAACGTGTCATGTTGAAACGATGAACAGTCAGTTAATTTGTTTTTAAAGTCCAAAAAGAGGAGAAACATTGAAATTTTTGTCAGAAGTTCTGAGATGTAATGTAATTAATTTCTTGAAAACCTGTAAACCCTTTAATTTTCAGATTTGAAACTGCTGTAGGAATACCGATTCCTTACTGGGATTCAACAATTGATTACGAAATGTCAAAACCTGAGGAATCGATGCTGTGGACGGAATATTATTTTGGAAATGGGTTCGGAGAAGTTGAATCTGGTCCATTCAGTGGTTTTCAGACTCCTATTGGTCCATTGATCAGAAATATTGGATCAGATGGATCACTCTTCCAGAAAGTTGGAATTCTCCGTTTACTGTCAAGAAGCAGATTATCTGAAATAAGCGAACCAACTGCCACAGATGGCGATAGTCTTGAGGCTCAACATGCACAAGTTCATATATGGGTGGATGGACAAATGAATAACTTAGAAAGAAGTCCTTTTGATCCGGTGTTCTGGTCTCATCATTGCTTTGTTGATTACATTTGGGAATTATTCCGGACTCGCCAGAAAACATTAGGAATCAATTCAGCAACGGACTTTGTCCCAACAACAAAACCTGGTCAGTCGCCAAATGATGAAGCTAGGGGAATAACTGGGTATCTTAATGTTGATGGGTACTCAAATCGTATTGCAAGATTAGTTGACTACAAACTGACGCCATCTTGTCCAAAATGCTGTTCTAGTTCTGCTATGCAATGTGACAGAGACAAAAAGGTCTGTGTTGGGAAGGACAAGTCAATCAATTCGTATGTTGGCCATCAGAAAGATGCTGTTGAAATCGCCAATAAGTTTGGCCTATCGGAGGGCAAACATGGCTTAACATTCAAACTCAAGTACAGGGATGTTCGTGTCAGAATGGATTCTGTTACTCTGGTTTACAAAATAGTTCGGAAAGTGCGAAAAAGCAAACCCAAGATATATTACGGTTAGATTTTTAATTTGATGTTTGGTTTTTGTATTTATATTTTTAAAATACCAGTAAATCGGCAAATATTTAAAATGCTTTATGTGGAGCAAAGTAGTATCAGACTTTATGTATCTGTTTTGGTCAATAAGACTAAGCCTATAAAATTGACTTCAGCAAAGTGATCCGCCAATTCCCACAGAGGTTATTTGCGGATATAACCGGCGGCTCTTTTCACTTTAATATTTAATGCCTTATGAACATTCGTAAATAAATAAAATCACATGGCATATTATTGTATATTATACTTCATATAAAAAACCTAAGTTTCTATTGGGTAATTAGCATGTGTTATTTTAATCCACTCCTTACTAGCTCCGCCCACTAGACAACCATTGGTTGCAACAATATGACACCCTGATAGATCAACCTGCATATATCACCCTCCTCTCAATATATCACCCTCCTGTCGATATATCACCCTCTTCACTAAGAATTACATTGAAAATGTATTTGAATTAATTAATTCATTAACATAAATGTATAGTTTCATGCAGCAATAATAATCGCAAAGTTAATTTTCATTCTCCGTACAGATTAGCTTTAATTAAAAAGCATTTCAAAATTTGTAAATTTTATGTTTTTATAACGATAACATTTATTTGTAAAATGCAGGTCTTATTTTTAAGATTTTGTCTTGATTTTTCTTTCTTTCTTTTTTTTTTGTTTTGTTTTGTTTTATTTTGTTTTATTTTGGTTTTGTCTTGTTATTGGTTTTTGGATTTTTTGTTTTTGTTATTGTCTTTTTTGGCTTGTTTGTTTGTATGTTTTTCTTTGTTTTGTTTTTTGTTTTTGTATATTTTTTCCCTTTGTGTTATTTAAGTGATATACTAATAAGAAGGAAAAATGAAAGGATACGGAGTGAATATACATGTGACAAAAACGGACACGATACATAGAAAACTCCAGCTTATCAAGGACAGGGCTTTTATTCCTGTCTACATCTTGATTTCGCCTGAGATTCTTCAACCAGAGGTGAACAATATTCACCCCTCCAGCGAGATCAAGAAGGCCCCTAGCGTGCATTTAAGCGGTACATGTATTCTTGACAAAAAAGTTGAGCAACATCGATCGCAGCTAAAAGTGTATAATATAACACATACTGCCTGTATAGACTATACTGGAATATCACACTCAGAAAATATATCACCCTCGACTACGTCTCGGTGATATATTTACTTCTTGTGATTTTCCAGTATAACACTCTCCACAACAGGCAGTTCGTATATAATATCAATATATATAAACTTATTTGCCATCAGTAAACAATGAAAGGATATGGAGTGAATGTACATGAGACATGACAATGAGCAATTGAACAAGGCTTTTATTGTTGTTCTTCAGCTTTGTTCATGCCTAATAGTAAGTACAAGACGGTCCCTAGCACCGGTTTGATCGAAATTTATTGCTTCTATATCCATGTCTTTACTAGTCATGGATGCGGGATTGTCAACAATAATGAATTAAACTGGCAAAGTGCTCTTATAATCTTCCGACAAAAGTACTACGGTCTGAAGATAGTGGACATTAACAACACATTGACAAACACAGGGCACTGATCAGGTCGATTGTAAAAAAAATAGTGGCATTATAAACAGTGAGGTGTGGACACTATAAACAAGTTTGGAAATTACAAATATGCTATAGTAGTATACCCATAAGAGAAATTCTCTCAAAAACAAGTTCAACATACCTTTGTCGTGATTTCGGGAAGAATATACGAAAACGAAGCCGAACCAAGGTCCCATCAATTTAATTTGCAAGGTCATTTATTTGTTCAGTATACAATAACTACCAAAGTTGCATGATAAACGGTACAAATTTCGTTATGCTGTACACGTGGTTCAAGGAGTAACCTCTCATCAGCAGCATTAAAATCAAACAATATGGAAAGCAATAATCCAAAAGTAGTCAAAAAGGAAGTACTCATTACAAAAAATATCAAAATAGCCTGTGATCTGGGCAAGCGGTGCATTTCTTTTGCGCCAATTAGTATTTCATTTGCGCCAAACAAATATTTCATTTGCGCCACAAATTGTACTTCATTTGCGCCAAAATAAAAACTTTGCAATTGCCCCAAATACAGGTAAATAGTGTAGATAAAAGTAAAAATACTTTAACATTTATTCGTTTAACTTTTATTTTTTCCTTCTATTCGCCAGCATTACCTGCTCATCACGGAGAGGTTGAAGTAGGATTTAGTACCAAATCGCTAAAACTAATATTTACACTATAAGAGCACTGTTGTTCTAAATTCGTAACAATATACAATCACAATAATGTTTTAAGGCTCAGTAGTACCAAAACATATAGAAAATATAAATAAAGAAAAATTTACACAATCAACAAAAATAATAGCATTTCCCCCGCTTCATCTTTTTGATCTGGACACAACTAAATACAAAGTTACCCAACCATTGAAGTGAAAATTTAACATAGCTTAGACATGTTAGATATATGAAATATTTAATATTAAATAATATATTAAATATTTTTCCATTAATATATCCAATATTAAAATATTAAATGGTATATTAATTATAGTATCCACTTCTTATTACCTGAAAGTTTACCTGTGAAGTTTTTACCTGAGAAATGGCGTAAATGAAATACAAGCTTGTGGCGCAAATGAAATACCCCTTTTTCAAAAATTGGCGCAAATGCAATGCGCCCCTGGGCAAGATATTGAAAATAAAAGTTGAAATTTCTAAAATGATGAAACACGTACAGGCATATGTATCTGAAATTCTGAACTAATGCACACATACAGTAAATGTATCTAAACATTTGTATAAGAGAGAAAGGGGGAAGGAAAGAGGTGCCGGGGAACGGCGAAAAGAGTGTGACAGAGGAGAAAAGGGACCTTGAAGAAACAGAGAAGGGAGTAAGGGACAGGGAATAGGAGAGGGAGACATATAATTACGAGAAAACGATTTGAGCTCTGTCAAGAATCTGAGAAAATAATCAGTCTTATTCCTTTTTCATTCTTCATTAAATTTATTTACAAAAACTCACTTTTGTATTTAATTGCAAACAACAATTACACAAGAATAAAAGCAACATAAAAGCAGCAAGAATAAGACAAACAAGAAACAAAAGCAAAGCAAAACATTTACATTTACTGGAATACTGTGAAGGGTCGTCAAACAGGATCAACTCACATGAAATACTTGAGTGGCGTGGCTTCCACACTCGGTCGTTCAAATTATCCACATCACTTTACCCTACTCTTGAATGCCTCCACAGTTTCTTGACTGACGACCCTCTCTGGTAGCTTGTTCCATTCTAGTATAAAAAGGAGCAACAAAAACAAAACAACAGAATCACATGCAAAAATACGTTAAATTGTCTTTTAACAGTATAAAAGGAAATTCAACCAATTTGATGGGCATTTAATTGTTTAATCTCTAATTTCATATAGTTGCGTTTGCATACGAGGTAAATCTTCATTGAAATCAAACTACTTGAACGAAGCTTGGTTTTAGTAAAACTTTAATTTGTTTGAAATACGAAAGTCCTTGTATAAAAAGTAAACGACGAACGACTGGGAACATGGAGTATAAAGAAAAAATCATATATTTAATCAGATCATGTTGTCATGTTGTCGGTAAAGCAACATTCTTTTATGAAGATTCAAAAGTGAGTATGGAAAAAAGAAGGGAAACGGGGAATGTGTCAAAAAGACAACGACCCAAAGGGGAGTCATTACAACTCAAAGCCACCATAAGATCTTCAATGAACGGTGACATGGGTGAGAAAATCCCACACCCAACGGCAGGTCGGAGTCGGCCTCTAAATAAAGAGTAATCAAGTTCAGCAAAATAAATAGTATACATTTCAACCACGAGCTTTTGTTCTCTTCTTTACTTGTAATACATTGTAAAATATGATATGACGCAAACATTTATGAAACGAAATCCAAATCGATATATGATCACAGAGGAAAGGGGAACAACAATTTTAATCACTGACAAAGAACTGGTTCTCATCAAAGAAAGAGTGCAACGTTATTATGTCCTACAAAAGAAAAAGAACAACATTAACAGGTCATGTAAATGAAAGAAAACAACATCACTGGTTCTAGTCAAAAAAAGAGAACACATTTTTAGTGATCGTCAAAAAATATTTAAAAAAAACATTTTTGTAATAGCCAAATTATTAGTTGTCGTAAAAACGCAGAAAACAACATTACTGGGTGTTGTAGAAGGAAAAGGAATCAGCAGAACTGATTTTAGTCAAAGAAAGAGAACAATTTGATATTACTAGCTCTAGTCGTCGAAGTAAGAGAACAACATTATTATATTGTTTTTCCTTGGCGATATTTTTTTCTCGTTAGAGAAAGAAAACATTTTACACTAGATTTTCAAAAAGATTTCGAAAGAGAACAACATCACGAGGTCTTATAAAAGTTACTTGTTATCGTCAAAACTAGAACAGATCTCCGACGGTCCATTTTGAACTACATTATTTTTGACAGACTTGTTAAACTCCAAACAAACCAATTGACCATTTTTGTCAGGTTCTTGATTGCATTGCCATTAAAATCTTTCTTTTCTTAATTATGTGTATTACAAATAAATATATACACGATCATACATTTTTACATATATATCACATAAAAAGGGGAGGAAATGTCTATATTGATAGGTCATTACTGACATTCATTTATTTGACATCTGTGTCGAAAGTTTATGTAGTCAAACTACCTAAAGTGACATAAAGACTGGAAGTAGAAGATAACCGCCCGGGGTAACCGCGTATCCCCGACCTAGCAGTTGGTCAAGACCCACTTACATGCACCACGAGATATAGGAAACAAACACCTTTAATTTACCTAAGCATGGACTGACAAACCAAAAACACTAACCTCGCGGCTTTTGGTTAAACGCGGCAAAATCTGCATTGACTTTGACCTTGATTCTGATGCCACTGCTGGTGGACTGTTAGTCCCCGAGGGTATTCACCAGCCCAGTAGTTAGTACTTCGCTGCTGACCGGAAAGCCGATTATTTTTTGGAATCTTACAATATCAAAATTTTTGTAAATTTTGTTGAAAACTAAGGAGTATCTCCCTCATGCAAAGCTCTATCCTTAGCTGATTTTGGCTTTACATATAGATCATATTGGTTATTTGTTCTCTATCGGTTTTTAAATATCTTTGAGTTTATGGTCTTCCAAACGTTTAGATTTTATCTGCACTGAAGAGACATACATTGTAAGTTGTCGAAATGCGCATATGCAGAAAGTAAATTCACAGTAACTTCTGTATTTTGTTATCTGATTGTATTTTTAATTGTTAAAAACATACATATCCTTAATTAAAGAAGTAAGGTCATTTAGCTGTGAATTCTGTTTTTATCTTGGGTCATTTTCAAAATATGCCGAACTGATGTTGTCGAAATCTTGTAAGGTTGTCTCTGGTAAGTGTACTTTCAACGAATGAAATTAATATATGCCACACTTGCATGTTTTCTATTATTAGTAGTCGAATGTGGCTGTTAATAGACTTTTGTGTTCATTTAAGACATTTTACGGTGTTTGGGAATTTGATACTACTCGAAGGACACTGGGAATTAAAACCATCTTTTTTGAGAGTGTAGAGACATTTGCCATATTAGCTTAGTTTGGTTCTGGAGGTGCTATACAACGAAATTTAACAAAAACCTACAAAACTTGTCAAAATTGCATTCAAGTGGTAAGTTCAGTGGCTGAATCTTTTGTTTAAAAGTATAAAAATCCACACGAATTAATTTTGTTATGGTAATGTATATATCAGATGATCAGCAGTTATGGGGATATTTTGAAGCATTTATATAATTGGTATGTTGAATGAAATGAATTCATGGGAAAGTTTTGCAAGTTTTCGTTGCACCGTTTACACAGGCATACTGTTACAGGCAGCTCTATGAAAATTTCAGTATATCGACAAATAAATGCAGTACCAAAAAGAGAATTCCAAACATTGCATGTCAAAAAACAGAGGTATAAATAAAGCTTTTTGTATTTGTATTTGATTAAATGGTGCTTATCCGCCGCTTATAAATAAACTGGATGGTTTGTAAGGTTGAATATGTTTACAATCACGACAACCACAACGGGTTTCAAACTTTTAGAGGGTTTATACTGTACCTGTTACGTTTCAGTGTTAGCTGGATGCAAAAAAATATATATATGTGATAAAAAGGAAATACATTTATTTAATATGATTAATTCTTTAGGTTTATAGCACAATTCAGTGTGGACGTTGTTTCGGTTTACCCCCAAAACAAAACTGTCTCAACAGTTTATTGAAAGATTTCCTCTTTCGTTTTCTCTTTGATTTTCTTTTTTGACCATTGCCATATGAAATCGTGGTTTGGCTTTCAGCTTCCCTGGAAATTATGCTACCACTTTTAGAGTTAGATTTTACAAATTTACTGTCTTTTCTTTTTGATACAATTTCATCCTGAATTTCATACATTCTTGTCATGACTTTGTTTGTAAGTGTCTCCAAACTTTTAGCTCTTCTCTCTAGCATTTGACTCCGTCGCCTGGTTATAATAGCATTATCATATACATTATCTGGAATTATAAAGTCTTTAAATAAACTTTTAGTGTAAGAATAAGGGTCACTTTGGACTTCTGATAGTACCTCTCGCCAAATATTCCAGTCCCTTCTAGCGCTTCCCCAGATGTCTGATATCAGAAAGTGAATTATTTTCCCATTTCTGGAATCAACATTTATTATCTTATCCGATGTTTCAGTTGTAATCTCTATGAATCCAAGGGGAACAATCCATTCTAATTCCAAACCTTCGATGTCTAGATCTACTTCACTCTCGTATTTTATTGATGGAAAAATGAAATAATCTGGGACGGTTTCCGATGCGAGTATAAAACAGTTTTCTGTTATGGCAAGGAATACTTGTCTTATACCCTCGCCAGATTTATCTAATTGTATGAATGGTGCCTCTGCTAGTACATTGTCTTTAAAGACTATATATTCTTGTTGTAGTAATAATTTCTGTATTCTGTCTCGTGGCATTTACTTCTTTCTCTCTAAAACAATATAAAATAGGGAAAATAAATATCAAAAACAGCATATGAGATTAGTGGAATATGATATTAACACATATAAATACAGCTATATCATCCTTGAAATAATTGATTCAGAAAAAGACATTCAAGCATCAATGGAAACAACTTCATCTTTCAGTCAGTATATTTAGAATTTAAGAGAACAGAGCATCTTATACGTCGTACTTCCAGTTAACTAGACAATCTAACACTCAGTTAGACCACTTTTGAGTATGCAGACAGTACGACGGGAGACTCGAATAAATAAACAAAGGAACAAAGCAACTTTGTCGTCTAGATATTAGGAAGAATTTCTTTAAAAACAATGTAGTCGATATCTGGAATATTCACCTAAAACTGTGGTCTTAGCAAATATGCTAATCACACTCATGTACAGATTAAACAGGTAGATTTTGGTCATGTCCAACTTTGAAGCAGATTATTTCAGGAGCTAGGGGAGACATATTACCAATACAAAGTATTTGAGCAAAACATAGTATAATTTGCTCAGCAAATACCAGTGTATTGGGTGTTGCGTTGGAATCTATATCTAGTTAAAAAATTCGATGAATATGTTGAAGTCAAAGTTTTCAGTGATATACAAAAAGTCAGGTAAGGACCTAATTCTGTTTGAACTTAAACTAATATGATAATACTAAAAATACCATACAAAGAGACATACCAACAACCCGCAACAAAGTCTGAAAAGGTTCATTTTCCGTGTTATTTGAGTCTGTTACGTTTCCTAATTTCATAATGGGCCTTCTCATTGGTTTCTTTGTTACCAGTTGGCTATTATTTACTGGTGATCGGCAGGTTATTTTACGCTTTATCATGAAAATTTAATAAAATTCATATTATTTTCAGTAAAAATTTTTGATTAAGCGTACAAAAAGATAATGATTATTTGATTCCTGGGGAGAATCTACATTGTGTATTCCTTCAAGCATTGATACCATTCCATATGATTATCTTACGTAGAAACAAGAGTATGAAATAAATTATGAAGATGCCTTTTATGTGTACGAAAAATCAATTCATTGAACAGCTAAAAATGCATCCATATTTCACCATGTTCATGTAAATACAGTATACTTACTCCAGACTTGACTGTGGACGTTCCGACGTTGTCATGTAAATTATGAGACGTCATAGACGTCATGTCTGAATTTCTGCAACATTTACAACGCGACCGTCTATTCCGTTGGTGATAAAACGAAAGAAATATATTTCAATAAGATATCTTATTTGATTATTTAATAACGATCGAATCACATCCGGAACTATCTCTTACATCAGAAACAACAACAAAATTTTCTTGTAAGAATAATATTAAAGGTACGGGTATCTTTCACGAGTCTGAGAAGTTCGTTTCTTCTAGAGTGTAACAACATGAACAAGAGCCGACTGAAAACGTAGAATTTCTTACAAAAGTGGAAGATATACCGATCTTTAATTTTGGTCGAATATAAGAACCCATTTTTTCGTAAATTAAAGCAATCAAACTGAAGGGAATTAGTTGGGTTTCAACTGTGACGTCAAATCATTAAATTAACTATTGTGGTAGTTACGTTGAACAATTCGTAACGTTTATTTTGACGTAAGACGGCTTCACGCGATCCCGTCTTCCATGGACCGCCTTACACGGGAAACATGTATTTATGGAAGAAAAAAAATTTCCGTGAAAGTTAATTTTGATAAATATTGTAAGAATTTTCATAAGCTATTTTTTTTCCTTCATAATATTTGTTCTAAAGGATAAAATGTTTTAGAATATTAATCTTGTGGAACAAATATTACATTCGATCCCAGCGGAATAAACTTTATACTGCAATTGTCCCCGAAAAGGAAAAAAATTGGTCAATGTTTATGAATATTTCTTGCAACTATGTTAGGTGGAACAAGCAGAAATGGATTGTGTCCCTCTGCTTACACAACTAATTTCAAACTGAGCCAGTAAAGTCGTGGTCTGGACATTTATATATTTCCATCAGATTTTCGGACTCCTCTGATTTTATCAATTTAAAAGCATAATAATTATTTGATGAACCCCCTTATTTTATTCATACATCTTTATGAACTTTCTGTAAAACATACTAAAGGAAATGTAACTCTGTCGGTCAAATGCGAACTGGTTAACGTGAATTGTACTGGTACCTGTGTATAATTTAACGAGTAAACGATAGCGATTGTCATGGTATATTATATCATTTATATATTTTGAAAACATCTTTAAATGTTACCTTAGGTTAATAAAATGTGACAAATAAAAGAATAATCTATATAAAGCATTATTAGGTCTCATTATACAATGATAATTGGGACTACATGTAACAAAAATAAGCGAATACTTCAAACAAGGACTTGCTTGCGTCCTTGCTTCAAAATACAATTTATCATGGTCGTTGACTACACAACACACAAATTTGTTACACACGTGATGCATACATCACCAGCAGGTCACAGGTATCACAGGTGAAAATTGTTTATTGCCACAATCAACATCAGGGATGGCTGTCAAAGGGTCATAAAATAATTGAACCATAAAGAGTCTGCTCTATTCAAAATTTCAAAATTTCAAAATTGATTTTTTTACATATTTTTTTTGTAATTTAAACAATAATAAATTGTTCATTTTTAATTGTAGTTGTATTTTAAAATATTGACAAACAAAATAATATGAATCACAATTGATGTTGATGGGTCATCACAATCTAGCTGTTGCCATATTGCCTGTTGTCTGGCTTAGAATCAGTGAAAATGACGATTTTCAAATCGATTTTGACGAGATAAGATCTTTATCTTAAGTGAAAAGAATTACACCGACGGATAGCCTATTTTATCTATTTTAACCACATAGTTGTACAAATTAGAAAAATGTATTAGTTCTCTCGCAATTCAGTTCTAAAAAGGATTACCTCACAGAAAATACGATATTTACAATGGCTTAAATAGGGAATACTTGTGAAATTATTTGAAATTTTAGAATCAATTTTGACGAGACTAAACCTCTTCCGATTCTCATAAAAATTATACTGAAAGAAACAGAAATTTATGTAGAATAAGCACATAGTTGTACATTTTAAAGAACGCAATTCTAAATCTTGGTATTTTCTATTTTGTACAATCTATCGTGAAATTTCTATGTACAAAATACGACAATCCACAGGTAGCCACTTTAGTCACGTGACTGGTCGATGACGCTAACCATGTTTCCCTTTTCTTTTTTTTCGCCAATCACATTCATTCCAACGGTCAAACACTGCTAATGTTAAATCTAAGAAAAAGTCAGAAGAGCAGAGGAGTTCAGTTTTAAATTTTTGATCACTTATATTTTTAAAGCTAGATCATCAACCTATCAATTTTTATGGCTTAAATTACACCTTTTACAATTTTCTAACAAAATTTCTATTTTCCGAATTTGCTTGTATTGTCATGTATTGTTTTAGCTCTTTGTTGAGTTTTACTATAGACGATTTAAAAGCTCATTAGAGTTTATGTTATTAAAACTTTACTTGACTTTGGTCCTTGTTGTACACTCTGCATTATAAACTTACTTTTCGGTACTTGGTGAAATTGATTGAGACGGAAGTCAAGCAGACGGAAATAAGGGAAACCACTCTACCCCGAAGATGGCGATGATAAAAAATTTTCGAGTTTTTCACAAATTAGAACCTCCTTACAGTGTCATTCTAGAGAACAGGAACTATGATGACACCCTAATGTTCGAGTCGAATGCACTAGCAGTATTGTGTGAGCATTGTAAACATAAATCATGATGAAAAGACTATTGACAAAATGAATTCATAAAATCAATCTCATTACTTGGAAATGGCCCCATGTATAGTTTTTGCCTCGAATTGACCCATTTCCAGTTTTACATGATTATCTCCCCTCTCACTTCCGGTTTCAAAACTGCGGCTATCGTGTAGGAAGCAACAAAGGAGGATATTCATAGTGTTTTATTTTTATTTTTTTGCTTTATTACCACTTCGCTGTTAATAAAAAATTATGTAAAAATATTTTAGAAATTTCTCTTTTCTTTGTTTTTTAATAAAAACGGTGTATTTGCCATTTATTAAAATTTTATGACTTTAGTTTTGTTATACAATTAGTAGTTTCTGCTGTTGAAACGAAAATTGTCTTTCTGTTACACAACTTTGATTGACATCACAGTGGCCACAGGTGACTTCATACAAGTGGGTGTTACAGGTAATCTTGTTAATTGGGACAATCAACAAGACACATACAGACCTTTGTTTTTAATTACCGACAGTGACACAACCCCGGGACACAACATAGGTATCTGTTACCGTTAGTGAAGGACATGCTTATTTAACGAAATTACTTTGCAGCATTTTACATCTCACTTATTTTTATTTTGTATATGAACTTTTTTAGTCACATGCAGAATGTTTCACCATGAACGAAATCAAGATTGAACATTAAAAAATGCGCATTTTTTTTCTTTTCCTATGATGAAAATAATTTTATTGCAGTGTGCTCTTAAGCAGTTCAGTTAACAAAAGGTAGCTTTCGAAAATTGAAACACCCTGGAATCGGTGCAAGCAATCACATACTATAAGGCTGTCCATAGCATAACTTGTAGCTTTACATAGAGAAGAAATTTATACTCGTAACTATTTGTTTTTCGTTGTCAAACTAATTTCAATTTCACATTTAGAACAATTTTACTGACACCCATTGCAATTTCTTTTCATTAATATTTCATTAATATTTGTGACTTCATAGTCGTCCTGCACTTATTCTGATGGCAAATCTCCACAACAGACTTTTTTTCAGCTGAAATGTCTAAAGTAACATTATTCCAATGCTTTGGCTGATTTTTTTTCAAACATGCCATTCTGCCACATGACAAAAGTTAAACTTTTTGTAGTTTGTATCAATGCAATGTAGTGATGCACTGTCCTACAAACTTCCGAACCCAGTCTTTAAGCTATTCATATTCAAGCAGTTTTTGAAGGCTACATGGCATATATTTGTTGACTTAGACATTATTGTTTTGTGTATTGTTGGTTCCCAACCATGCGGGAAATGGGAAATGTCTGGTTGAAATCATTCACATATTATTGTCATATTTTGAAAAGGTGTGTAAAAACTTTCCTGCAATCAAGGATTTGTAAACATTGTTGCTACATTCTGTTATCAGTCATTCTTGTGTAGTGCAACTACTGCACCTGTTGCAGTTACAACGAAAATAATTTGTGGTCCTACGTGTGAAATGTTGAAATAAGTCGTTTTTGTCGTATATAATAAAATAATTTTATATTTTCATTTAAATATTCAACATTTTACCATCATACACCAAACAATATAGAATTATTTCAGGTATGTCCAGTTTCACCTGGAAATCGATGTGTATTCCGATAAAATTTTAATTGAATACACTTTTATCTTTCGTAAGTCTTTAAAAATGCTGAAATACAAAATTTTTAGAAATAAAAATAAGATATAACGATAATAAATGATTTTAAAAGTTGTATAAATGTGAATGCATATAACTGCCTCAAGTTCTATGCATTTTGGGGGGTAATTTTAATTATTTCATAAAATACATTTTGGTTTGAATAAACAATTGTTATTCTGACTCCCTGCTATGTGTACACGTGTTGGAAGGTGCTCAGGTAAGTTTGTCAGGTCACATGTGCTGTGTAATACAATTAAAACAAGTGCCGATTTTCAGTTACACAAATAGAAGAAACTGCGGCTAATAGCCGCTGTTTTGTAGTTCGAAGATCGACCACCAGGCGGCGCTTAAGTAATTGGAAAGTCGTCAATTATCTTGAAGAGGTCCACGACCTTAAAAAGGCGACGAAGATTGTCGACTAGGGTTATAGGCCCTTGGACACTCGTTTGAGTCGTTAAACCCAAGTCAGAGGGTGATACTAAATAGAGTCGACTAAAGTCGATTAAAGTCTACTAGAGTCTGCTACTGAAAAAATGATATAATTTGATAAATAAAGATTGGAAATAAAGCAAATATGATTTTTAATATGTTTTGAACATATTTAAATGTAATTATTTCATAAATAATCGATAATGGGTAAGATTTGTGTCCTAAAAGCTGTTATCGTAATTTGTGTGGTCTTGTAATGGCGACCATATTGTAGAGTCGACAAGTTATTTCACAGAATAACACTTATATAAAGTTATGTTCTATATTAATTATGTAAAATATTATTGTTTTATATCATAAGAAGTATTTAAAAAGATTCAAATGAATTATTTGTGAACATAATTAATTTATTTTAGGGATAACTTGCATGTAAACAAAAAAATAAAATAAAGAGTCAAGCCGGATATTATTTTCCGGTTGTAATCGTCGGAATACATATTGAAACACATCTAAATGTATTTTTTGTCAAGTTTTTAGAAATAAATATATGAAAAAAATAAAGTTTATACTGGCTTTTTTATCTTCTCTTCACAAAAGTCCTGCGCCACTACAATTAAACCGAAAATGAATGACTGAAAATTTCAATAGAACTTTACAACAAGAACACAAAAAAGACGCAATACACATGTAAATAACAACAATAGCTCTTGGTGCAGGCACTGGCAAAACTTGCATGGCCAGTGGAAGGGTAGAATCGGCATTACTCTTACAGACTAGGAAATAGCCATATTGTCTGAATAAAATGGTCAGATTTTAGATTTTAATATTGTCTAGTGACCCTTTTAAATACTAGAAAAGACTAGACATACAACATTTTATTTTCAAATAAAGTATTTACAATAAAAATACAGATTGTACTACATCGTGCAATCTTAGATTAGTGTTTTTTATCAGACAAGGATTTTCTCAATAAGCAAGAAAGAGCTCTGTGCTTTCACATGAAATATTACATAATACCTCATTAACCCTTTTCAATATTCTATCTCAAACAATGACCTGTTTCCTTCAGTGATTTTTAAAAAATACCGACTATAGTTCTTCAAAATATCAAAATACCCATGTTTCTGTAAATTGTAGTTTCTACAAATGGCCATTCCGATAACTGATATCTCTTCCAATCAAATCAAAACGTTAAAAAATCAATTACAAAAATATGTGCCAGAGTAGGTAAGCATATACCTTGAACCCCTGTGCATATCCTTCGGGCAACAGGGGAACCCCAAATCTTGTTGAATAGAAATATCAGCAGATGATTCTTTTTCAGTATGTTAGTTTTCTTTGTGTACTTTCCTGTGAATTTATTTTACTTGGCATACCAATTTCGTAAATGCATTAATTTTTTTTCCACATTGGTTTAGAGGTCATCTGTTACAGTAATATACACTATGACAACAAAGTCAATTCAAATTCATTCTTCAAGATAAAATATTCGACAACGGAACTGGAAATGATCAACTTGCCATTTTTATGTAATTTTTACAGATTTGACATTTTTTGTAGTTTTTTGTTAAAATTCATTGTATTGGCCTAGGACATCCAGAACCAAACTAAATGAACTGACATTTTAAAGGGAAAATGTTTTCACACTTACAACAAAAAATTGGTTTTGGTTCTCAGTGTCCTTCGAGTAGTATCATCTTCTCTAACACAGTAAAACGGCTAAAATGGACACAAAAGGCTATTTACAGCCATGTTCAACAGCTAATATGTCAGGAAGCATACAAGGTTAGCATGTATCAATTTTAATCCTATGAAGTACATTTACCAGAGGCCACCTTTCTCAGTTTTTGACAACATTTGAGGATATTTTGAATAGGCACAACATAGGAACAAAATTCACGGCTTAATGACCTTACTCCTTTCATGATGTTTTTCTTGAAAATATTTATTGTTTCCTTTTGTTTCCCTTTCCATACCAATTTCGCATTTCAACTTTAAATTAAGGTTTTCCTCAAAATTGAGACATTAAACCTATACTAAATTCTTTAAGGAGTGTTTGGTTAAAAAAATACACCGCAGGCTTGTTGGTTTATGACAATCATTATGGCACGCGTCTCTGTTATATAATATGTCATATTTAATCTATTTGACAATAACCATTTAATAAACTCACCTGTAATTAAACATAATTACCACGCTGTCGCGGAAGCAGTTGCAAATTGAAACAATTTGAGAATAAACTAATTTTATTTGAACCATTGCAACTTATTATCATGAAATCTGCTATTTTTTATTCAATAAAGGACGTTTATTGCTTAATGTAATCCAAATTTTATCAATTCATTTTTTTACCGCATGTTTTTTTTTCATGCAACTCTGTTCTTAGTATAACATTCGTTAAAATTTTGCAAATATTTCAAAAGTTCCCTCTATGTCATTCCATTACAGATATAGGCGATCAGCAAAGCTAAATAAAAAAAAAATAACAAGAATGGCCGCCACACGGAACAAAATAATGCTTTCTCAACAGAAGACAATTACCTTCAGGTTACATACTGATATCTGACAACGCACAAGCAAATACTGTTTTCACAAAAGAGCTTTTTCCGTGAATTATAATATTCAGACCAGCAAGTATTGTGCATACGAAGATACACCATGTATGAAGAGGCAACTGTAAGAGGACTAATCAACCACCGAGTTGCTTACATCAGAGACATTTAAAATATCTCTGCCTACCTGTGAAAAATTAGGAGATTATATGCAAGACAAATAAAATTGCTTTACGTTGCGTTCTTCTATATTTCAAGCAATCCTATATTTATCAGATGTAGGTCTTTTGTTGCAATTATGAGAATCATGAAAATATGCTCACTAATTTTTTTTCGTGGTAGATATTACCTCGCAACAAAGACGTATAATATTGTAAGTCCTTGCTCGCAAGGATATTGCATCTCTCAAGCATTAGATCTGACAGTATTATTGTTGCTCTGTCGAGATTATTTTCTTGTTTCTTGTGTTAATATTATTTTTTCTTGAAATACAACTTGGAAGAATATAACTAAGAACTGGGACTAATATGTTATATAAGTCCCAGCCAGCTAAGAATAAGTTCGATTTCTAGAACATCCGGATTACTTTATATGCCTTTCCGTAACGATTTTGTGTTTAGTGTGATGGTCATATTTGATGACCATTAGGTATCATACCACCATTGATTTTTCCCTATTTGTCTTTGTTAAATTGGTCATTTTCTGAGAACCATAGCACATTTACTGTCGTTTCAAATAAAGCGAAACTTCTTACCTAATTAATTAGATATATAATGAGCCTCCACAAAAGATTTGAGGACAACTTTCATTGCATATAAGAAAATGCACTCCACCGGAAGTATACTACTATCAAAAATCAACTTCCACATTCATTGACAACCCGTGAAATGGTCATGTCATTGTTTTTACCAAAACAAATTTATTACAACTGATAAGAATAAAATAAAGATTTTTTTGGGTACCTAAGATGTTCAGCTTTCAAACAGTATGCAGGTTAATTACATTGGGTACAGAACTATTTCAATCATCCCATAGAAATATCCATACTCCATTGATAAGTACTACCTTTGGCGGAAGAATTTCCTTTTGGTGGTATGATACCACTAAGACAGTTGTTTATATGTCTATTTTCTAACATTATAGTTGGACAAATAAAAGTAAAAATTTCAATTCTTTCTTTTTTACACAAAATCTTAAAATATTTACAATATTCCGCTTTAATTATTGTGATTTATATATCAGATCACTTGTAGACTCTGTTGGTCGCCATTTTGAATACTCAATACCTGATTCTTGTAAACACGCGATTATCTAGAAGAATAACTGTTGTTTTTAAGTTTATAAAACAAAGAAAATAACATATCACTCATATATAACCTTTATTTCATTAATAATATCATTTTTTCATTAGTAGACTCTAGTTGACTAATCGACTTTAGTCGACTCTGTTTAGTATCACCGGTGTGATAGTGGTTGGCATGGATGAAACCTGGACACCCAATCTCGTCGATTTACGTGCATTCCCACGACAAAAAAGCCATAAGTTAAACCTCAGCATCATCGATACCCCATAAACGTTGAAGAATGTTGACACAAAGCGTTTGAGTGAGCATTCCGAAACGTTTTATTAAGACCTGATTAAAAAGGGTGTCGGTATTTCGTGTAGCCCGAGCCCGAGACGGTTTTTTACCCGAGCTGGGAAACAAAAAAGATAATAACTATCTTATTTTACGCCCTTTTCGACAATTTTGGGGTTTCTTTTAAAGTAATTTGATATTTATTTACATTCTAACGATAATTTGATTTACGATCTGTATTTTGTGACAATAAACAGATAAAAACCTATTGCAAACCAGCAAACTCGGTATTTCGTGTATCCCGATTCGGGAAGGGAAGTAACCCTTGTTTAAATTTACCTGGATAAAACCGGTAAAGTACCCACAGAAGACCACTTTCAAATATTAACGTATTTTTTAGTTATCCCTTTCTACTTTCTTTTATTGTTTTAAGTTCCTTTTAGTTTCTTTTTTCTTTTATTATTTTATTTTAGTTTAGTTAAGTTTGTTTGTTTGTTTAGTTTTCTTTTTACTTTTTACTTATATTTTTCTTATTTGTTTATATTATTCATTTATTTATATACTTTTTTTGTTTATTATAACAACTAAATACCGAAGTAACTTTCAATTTGAGCTGGATGGCCCAGCATAGGACCAGGGTATAGTCCCTGATGGGACATAATGGTAGGGAAAAAAGAATAACTCTCTAGATCCAACCGCTAAAAAATGTAAAAAAGGGTGACCCAAATCATAGTATAAAGTAGTGTAATTTTTTATTTCAAATTTGCCAGTAGGCTCACGTTTACCAAGAAATTACCATCCTCACTCTTGTTGGGTCCTTCAAAAGTCTATGTATGGCATTTGAATAAAATTGTGTGCACCAATTTAGTATGATATGAGGACGTTTGTGTCATTTAAATAGATGAATAAATGTGACGATTTTCTTTCTATTTACAAAGAACAAATATTAACTATATATTCGGTGGTGATACATATTCAATAGATATATTTTTTTTTTATTTTCATACATATATTCGTGATTTTTTTTCTTTTTAATAATATAGATGCCAAAAGTAGAGCAGAAAAAAGTAATAAAGATGTTGACAACTTATCTTTTATTGATAAATCTTGTACTGAAAAGGTTCATTTAAACTTCAACAATTTGTTCTATGAACAAGAAACAAAATACAATATAGAGAACAGCACAATGCGTACATGGGCATACAACTGTGTTTGTTTTTGATTTTTGAGATTACATGATGTCTTTTGCATAACGATACAAGTAGTCCTTGAAATAAAATTTATGTCTCTTTTTCTCATTGTTTGCAATATACCGACCCAATTATAAAAACAAAATATTTCTCTACTGTATCCGTCTTCCTTTCTATATACATCCCACCATCATACTTTATTCGTGTCTACCTTAATAGAAACTTGCCTAATTTGACATTTCATCGGACTTTTCAATTGAGGGTTGACGGGTGTCACACATATATAGAGCAGATCACGCTTACCCAGCCGGAGGAGCTGATGATACTCCTGTATGTTTAGGTGTTTACACTTATTGCTTTCTTTTTGGTGGAGTTTGCGTCTTGTTCTTACTGGTTTCGTCTGCGGCTTTTGTGAAATGTTTCTTATAGAAATACCAAAAAAATGGTGGAATTCCATAAACATCTAGTTAGGCCCTAGTTAGGCACCTTATTTCTAAAACCAGATCTTTGGTTTTTGACAAAAATACGACCGGCAAAAGCCTCGAAAATAGTTCAGGCGATATCAAAGCATATTTTGAAGCCGTGTTGAAACGAAAGAAGACGCAATAGTTCTATTTTGAAATTGTTATTCCAGACAACATGGAGCGAGTGGGCCAGAATGCCACTACAAACAAATTAATGCATACTGATATTTTGCAATCTTTAATTTATAATCAGTAACGGCTTATGAACATACAAAATATTTAAAAAGAAACTTATGCAAACAATACAAAATATGCAGCATAGACCTGATAGAGTATTTCTTGACAGTAATGATTTGAAGGTATTATTATTTTTTTGTAACAAGCCCCTGTAATTTGACAGGCCTAATTGGGGACACTATGTACCATGCACGTGGTTGAAGAAGCACTTTTTTATGTCCTGCTGGTTCTTGATTTATCTCCGCCATCTCTCCCTCTCTCTCCCTGTTGGCAGACGGTTGTGGTGGTAGGGATGTGTGATTTCTTGGTTAAACATGTACTTCCTTTTCATGTATTTTGGGGGAAAGGGTTCGTCCAACACACTTCCACAATTTATCAATAACCTTTATTTAATTCAATCAGTTATTCTGTTATGCAATTGAAAATAATTTGAAAAATGAAATTATGAATTAATTCATTCTAATATAAATTTCATTTTTGATTAAACATATGTTGATCTTTCAATTTGTGTGTGTGTTTTTTTTTTTGTATTTTTTTGTTTGTTTGGATTTCTTTTTTTATTAAACATGTGCTTTCTTTTCATAATTTTTTAGAGGGGGGGCTTTATACATTGAAAGATGTTCCAGACCGTCATACGCGTATTTGGACCGTACGCGTACGGTCCGGACCATACGAGTATTTTTTCGAAATACCCATACGGTCGGACCGTACGCGTACGGTCTGGCTATTTCTAAGTCTTACGTGTTCTTGATAATATATCAATAAATTAATATGTACCGTACACAATATTATGTAAAGAATTAAGCTCTTATGTTTAGAAACAAGTAAGATTTTCTAAAAATCGTTATTTTAAAGAAAATATAAGAGAAAAATAACAATTTACTTTACTGTAATTATATTTTGGAGACGTGTTTATAAAATTGAGTTATAATTGAACGGTATTTTAGATATAAGAATAAGAAAAATGGAATGTTAATTGAAATAAAATATACGGTCTTCTTGTCTGAAAAATCATTGAATACCACCTATAAGGAACAACAACATGTTTCCCAATTACTCCAAAAAAAGGGTGCAAATCCCAAAATCTCGTAAATGGATGGCTGAATAAATAACAGTAGAAATTACACATGGTTCCAAAAAGGAATACCCCCTGTCCACGAACAAAACTTCTCAATGTAAAAATGAAGTTTATGTATTACAAATGAAAATGTGAAAATATTTTTTTATATCACTGCTTCTATAATTTCATTTCAGTTATATTAGTAATTTATTATTTTTATAAATACCTTTATTTTTTTTTTTCGGATACCTTTAGAATTAAAAGAAAATGAATAAAATTCAAAAATACATTTCAGAATTAAAATTCTGAAATGTATTATTCAGACATAAAATTTCAAAATTTCATTTTTGGATATGCTTTATTTTTTTGTTTTAAACAAGAGTTACTTCCCTTCACGAGACGGGATACACGAAATACCGAGTTTGCAATAGTTTTTTGTCTATTTATTGTCACAAAATACAAATCGTAAATCAAATTATCGTTAGAATGTAAATAAATATCAAATTACTTTTAAGAAACCAAAAATTGTCGAAAAAGCGTAAAATAAGATAGTTATTATGTTTTTTGTTTCCCAGCTCGGGGAAAACCGTCTCGGGCTCGGGCTCGGGATACACGAAATACCGACACCCGATTAAAAATCCTTCCAAAACGTGGCACATTTTGGCTCCCAAAAAGGGCATCACACGACCCCGATAGCTATGTATTGATCAGGTGGACCTTTAGAGCAAAAACAAGTGCCATTTCTGTTTATCTTTATTTGGCCAAAAAGGGAGAAACGAGTGTTCCAGGCTGCAACCACTTCATTTTAGAAGATATCTTCGACCTCCATTAACTGCCTGAAGTAAAAGCGGCCGACCCAGACTGAAAGTCGCTGAGCTACTTCAACCAGCAATGAGACGCAGCTGGGTGGATTACAATGTGATGTGCGTGTTTAATTGGAGCCAGGAAGTCTCGGTTCCTCAAGACAGAGGATGTCGAAATTCGTAAATAAGCTTGTTAACCAGGCTGCCGGTTGTGATGCCTCTGCCTGGGATCAGTTTCACCGGACCATTGACCAAATTTAGCAATCGAATGGCTGTCGACGTCACCCCAAACTGTTTCGATTTAGGGTGGAGAACAATGCCATCGAAATGGGGAGTTTGCCCGTCCCTCTGATGGGGATGATATCCTCATCGATGGCGTGTCCCACACAAGTAGTCCCGGCTTATGGGAGCATGGTCAAGAAGCGTCCAAAATCGTTAGATCCTGAGCATTGATTTTTATGACCTTTGGTGATATCCTATGAGCTTGGGAAGCTTTGTACCAAGTTAACTCCATCCTTTTGCAGACCCCAAAATCAAGCCGAAGGTTTTGGAAAGAGATCTCTCGCCCATCTACCAGGAAGATGAGTATGGCCTGGACTCAAATTCGTAAGACTTTGATTCGCCGATTGACCGCTTTCAACTTACTGCCTCCTATCTAGCTGAAGATAATATAGCGCACATCGAGACCGTAGCAATTCTCGACTCCCTATCTCGAGGAAACTTATCCATGTCAACGGCGAGAAGTACAGACAGCTGTATTGTTATCTTCTCTAAAAAGAATATGATGTCATTTAGTGATGAAAAGGGGTAATACCCCACAATATGTAATCGTTGGACAGGGACATTTGATATGGCCACCAACAACGACAGTCGCATGTTTATATCATCTACTGCAAAGACTGAGTAGCAAAGCTATGAGCGATTCTACCGATGCAGTCTTGAAAGAGATGGAAAAGGGAGCCTCCAAAGCCCACAACTTACTCAGCAAGTCAATACATCCAAGTAGGGCCAAGCAATATCACGATGACATCCCAGCAGCGAGCCAGATTATATAACAAAATCTTGGGATGTGGTATTGCAACCATTCATAACTTCGTGCAGCGCTATAAAAAATCGGCTGATATGCTTACCATTTATACCGGTGAATTGATCTTCAATGAAATATCAGGTTCATTAATATGAACCCAAGCCGACAGTTAGCCAAATAATTCATCCTCTACCTGGTCTGCAGTTGTTTCTTGTTCGAAGGGCGCCTCCAATAGAATTATGATACCACATACCATATGCCAGATCTTGCGTTGCCCGTCCATAACGACATTATGTATTTGTTTCGAACCATCAGTTACTGACTGTCAAGGCCGAAGATAGATCTTATCGACGATTCTGGAGTCGCAACCGTCAGGGTGAAATGCTTAACTAAATCAATGATTGCTCCAAACAACTGTGGTATTAAGGTTCATCCTTCGCCGCGATTGCAATTCTGCAGCTCGCCAAGGTTGTATAATCACAAAACCCGCCAATAAGGTACAATTTTCCTTTGCAATTCGCTGAAGAATATTTTGAGTTTTGTGGATTCAAGCACCAACTATCATTCATGCGCAATTTAGATCCATACGTCAGAGCTGCCGTCGTCAACAACGTGGCAAAAACGTCTTGAGTAAAATCATTCAGTTCGTAGCATTAAAGCCGTCACCATAATTTTCCATTCAACTGTCGGCAGTTTCATTACCGGTTGTGAAATATCTAAGTCTCTCTCAACGTATACCGCTACGATGCCGTTGACTTAAATGCATGTTTCACCAGAAATAGGGTGACAGAGTTTATGAGAATGCCACCGAGTCCCGAAAATTCTACTTCAATATGGACTACTTCAACTCACCAGCAACTACAAAGCAATTTCACCATATTATTTATAAAATGCCCGTTCCAATCCGGGAATATGACGGCTTTCATGAAATGTTCTGTGTTGGGTTTGTGATCTTGATATTTTGTATGTCTTAAGGATTTTCCTTACAGGTCTAGTCCTCTAATTGCCTCGGACTTTTGTTGTCACCTTTATTTATTTGCACTCATGATCTCCGACCACATCTTCCAGGTTGAATCGGACGGCCCTAAGATGAAAGTTGTATTCTAGTATAAAAATAATCGATAATGCTTTGCCGCAATGAATCGCCGATAACTCCGATCACCATCAAGCTGAGCACCGGCTCCTACGTCATTGACGAGATTTAGCGGCTAATGCAGCTTCATCCTCCATGGTAATTGTGCGACTCTCCGAGCAACGCTGACCCACACTAAGTGGGCTTCGACACCCAAAATAGCATCAGGACCGTGCTGGGATTCGAGAGTCTGATCTATACGTTAGAATAAACCACGAAATGTTACACAGAAGGTGACCATATCATCTGTATCAATAACATCTTGGTGAATAGTTAAGTGGACAGAACCCAGCTGTCCATTTGCAATTTCTTCCCCGCCGTGGACCCAATCAGACCCCAAAAATGTCATGTACTCGTGACCCTGCAAACCATAAATTACACGGAAACATATATCAGCAATTAGAACGGTGCCTTCATCGATCTCAGAGTGGAGCGCTTCACAAACCGCTTACATCGTCATGAAGTATAACTAAGGGATGAATTACGAGTACGTCTTGAACTTTAGATCACCAAGCTCATGCAGATAGGCACCGGCGTTATGAATCTTGAGATAAGCACCACGACATTGAAGGAGAAGGTAGGGGGCATCGAATTCGTCCCATGCTTGCAGGGATTGTAATGAGAGTCCTTCAAATGTTTTGCCCGTCCTATGTGTTGGCGCCTCAGTTAGTTTGGGAAGTGCAGTCGTATCCAAAACCGTCAGTTTGGTGTTGTACTTCAAACGCTTTGGTTGTGTTTACATAGTGAAACCCAGCGGATGAAGAAAAACAATCAAAGCGTTGTTCCATTTGCTTCATCTTACCATGTATTTATAGGGATTTTGTCCCATGTATATTTACTCCATATCCCTTTATTTGTTTATTTATATTAAACTTTATATCACTTGAGTGTGCGCTACCTATGCATTGGTCCCTGTTTGTGCGACGAGTTGCAAAAATCATCCTTTAATCATATGGCTAATTTTTCTTCTTGACGTCCCTATACCTCCATCCTTATGAGGTGTATTTATCTTGTATGATTCACAAGTATTTGATTTCACCTTTACGACTTCAGTGAATGTAACTCTGCTATCACATCGGTACGTTTACACTAAGTAAGGGTACATTTACAGACTACAGACGTAAGAAAAAAATATTTTAAAAAATTAATTTATGGAAAATAAGAAAGTTTGATCTCGAAATAAGGCGAGACTCGGAGACAACTTACTGCTCTGGGGCATTTCTCTTTTTTTGTTTTTATGGAAATGTTTGGCAAATGCCAAAAACTGGTTTAAAAAACTGAGAAAAAGTGGCTTACTGATACTATCAATTTCTAGTGAAATATATTATTATTTACGAAATCCTTGCGGAAGTTTGGAGTTTGATTTTTCCATAGGGCGACAATGTTTTACCAGACGATACTTTAGTGGGGATCTAGAACTTCGTTATCCATCTTTCAAAGTTACGTTTTGTCTCATTCTTTCAGGTATAAGATAGTGTACTTGTAATTTATATTACTTAATCAGCGTGCAATCATTTACAATAAATGGTCATGGCAACAAAACACAGACAAAACATATCTAGGCTACATGAATGAAGGAGTGACGGTGGAAATGTATAATAAGATTTAAAAAATATTTATAGAAGAAAAAGAAATAGCAATGTGTTTCTGACCATCAATCACTTATTTAATTAATTCACTTGAATTTTCACACATTACGGACACGGGATAGAAAAGTGGGAGGTTTGGGTATCCAAATAGCAGAATACCGAAGTAACTGTAAATTTATTTTCTGCATTTGGCCACTTCGACAACTTTTATCTCTTCAGTGCAGATGAAATCACAACATTGGAAATCCAGAAATTGGAAAAGATATAAAAACCGAAAGAGAACAATAATCATGAAAGAGTATACCTGTATTGGTTTTATTCGTATGTTTATGGGGAAACGGGACATATAAAGGGGAGGTTTGGGTACCCATAAACCGGTTTAACCCTACCACTGGCGTTTGCTAATAGTCCGGCTGTCCCGAGTTCTTATCGTCTTTTACGTTTGTCTTTCGTCTTATTTTTGTTTTTGCCTGTGCGGTTCCTTGGCAGATTGTAGAATGTTAAATGTAATTTTCAGCCATTGTAGATGTTCAATGTTATCCATCGTTTTACTAAGTTGAAATCCAAAATCTGCTTAGGACAGAGCTTTTCATGAGGGAGATACTCATTTTTTTACTTATTTAGATATCACAAGTTTCCAAATGAAGTCGGCTTTCGGGCCGACCTTCAATGGGTTTAAACCAACCACTAGATTTTGTCAGTCCCGCAAATACTCCGATTGTCCGGGTTTCTATCCTTGCCTATGATTGTATTGTTGTCTTTTGTTTTTTGTTTGTTGTTGTGAAGGGCTCGGCGAATTGTGGCCTGTGATTAAATTTTCAGTCATTGTGGGAATATCCTGTTCTCTGTGCCTTTTTATTTTTATAGTACGCGAAAATAAACGCCACCAATTGTGAAAGAAATCGCGAAATTTGCGTCCCGCGAAAATAACCACTTATACGGTATATTTGAATTCCACTGTGTACATGTGACGATTTTTTTTAAGACACGAAACTGCCCTCTCGTTATGATTGTAAATGGTTTTCATCTAAAAAAAATGGCATTTCAATAATGGCGGTTCGGTGGATGCCTACCAACGGGATTCATCATGCATCATTTAGTTCTCAAGATACGAAGTTTTTAATTTGCAAAGTTTTTGCACATATATCAGAAATGTGCGTAGTACTTTAAAATTAGTTTTATTTTACTTTTGATAAAATGATACCCCAGCATTGCCCAAAAACCAGTTGTTCAACTAAGGCATTTTTATATAAAATATGTTCCAACGGGGTACACTTTTTTCTTCAGCGATTTTCATGATTTGAGATTTCATTTTGTACATGAATTGTACATCGATAAGAAATGTGCATTTTATATTCATTTTCATTTTTTATAACTTCTACCGAAATACCAGTTGTTAAACTTCGCCAATTTTACATCAGAAATACCAGTTGTTAAACTTCACCAATTTTACATCAGAAAAACCAGTTGTTAAACTTCACCAATTTTACATCAGAAATACCAGTTGTTAAACCTCGCCAATTTTACATCAGAAATACCAGTTGTTAAACCTCGCCAATTTTACATCAGAAATACCAGTTGGTAAACTTCGCCAATTTTACATCAAATTTCTGCCAACAACGTACATCATATGTCCGAAGCAAATCTTACAGTATTCAAAAAAGTATTGAATTCTTATTCTGCTGATCATTTGTAGATTTTTCAGACATGTGCATGGTCCTTTTGAATTTATGCTAAAACTACTGGTTACTGTAAGCAGTGACTAAAACTACTGGTTACTGTAAGCAGTGACTAAAACTACTGGTTACTGTAAGCAATTGCTAAACTTAGTCTTATTATGCCAGAACAAGGTTCATAATTAATCTTCTGACAATTAAGGAATGACAAAAATGCAAATGTCAAATACTAATGGTTTAACAATGGACAATGTTTACTGTTTATGTAAAAGAAAACCGGATTTCCTGTCACATTGACAACCCTGTTTTTGTTATACTTAAAAACTTAATATATCATTTCTATCCTCTACGGCTTAAACAAAAGAAGAAACGTCATCGCTAAGTACATAGAAAAGTTAACAAATATAACTTAAAATTATTATTTACCTGGCTATTTATAGTAATTTACTGTTTTATCAAAATTCGAACCTCTCAAAAATACTACGGCTTCATATTCCGTGTATGACACTCGATGGATGTCCTTAGTACTGGATTTGGCTTCCTCTTTCGATGTTTGTGGTAATGAGTACTTCTTTTTTGACTATTTTTGAATTATGGCTTTTCATATTATTTGATTGCTGCTGATGAGAGATAACTCCTTGAAACACGTGTACAGCTTAAATTTACTGTTTATTATGCAACTTGGGTATTTTGTGTATTTTTGTAACCAATACTGATGGACCAGAGGTCCCGGAGGGTATTCACCAGTCGAATAGTCAGACTTGTCTGACTTAAAAATTTACCCGGCGATTTATAGAAATTTACTGTTTTATCAAAATTCTAACCCTCAAAAATAGTACGGCTTCATTCCGTGTATGGCACTCGGTGGATGTCCTTAGTAATGGATTTGGCTTCCCATTGCGATGTTTTTGGGTAATTAGTACTTCTTTTTTTGACTATTTTTGGATTATGGCTTTCCATATTATTTGATTATTTTAATGCTACTGCTGAGAGGTAACACGTATACAGCATAACTTACTGGTTATTAAGCAGCTAGGGTAGTTCACACCCATTCCTTTAAATAATGACTATCCACAACTAAGCACTATACCTAAAACAATGAATTAGTGACACAACGAACATTAAAGCTTGGTAGTTAAATATCTTTTTTATTTAAAATCCTCATATGTATTATCAATTGTGAAAAATAATGTACCCAGCTTATAAGTCCTTCCCAAGTCTTTCGATTTCATCTACAATAAAATCCATGTCTGACTTCTCACACAGAGGATTTCCTATTATAACTCTAAAGAAATTCACAAGTCCTTTGGTTGATAATGGCTGATAACCGATCATCATTGATCCTTCCAACATCATACTAGCCTTAATTTTTGGAGCAACCTAAAATTATACCAATAAATCTGATATGAAATTACGCTGATAATTAGTAACATTATAGTATACTACATATTGGGACAACTTATAATGAAATAAATCCGACATGAAATGTTGTCCCATATGTAAAACACGTTCCTGCATTACCTTAAACAAGATATGAAAATGGGATACTTTTTTATATGACTTTTAAATATTATACCACTATGTTTATTTAAATGAAGTTTAATGATAATGGCACAAATCACTGAAAAGAAACTTAAACCGGTGGAAAAACCTCATACTATTCCTCTTTTTCCCATGATCACTGATGTAATTCCACTCGGGGATATTCTTAGCTATGCATGAAATCATTTTTAATTTTGATTTTTGATTCAACAAATTTTCTATATTTTTGACCTTGAACTTTTCTTTGAGGGGTCTAGATGTTGCTGATGAAGAATAAAGTGTCAAATTGAGCATATAGGATTTTAGTAGATCCAGTTAATACTTCTGGACTGACACATACCGAATCAGACCCAACACCAGAATTTTCATTTGAAGTGTGACAGGTGCCATTGGTGTAGTAGATCAAGCTAAATTTCCTATTGGTTTCCATTTTTTTGTCAAGTTATTATTCTGTTTTCCCTTGTTGTTTTATATTAATCCGAATTAGTTTTATATTGACATGAATTTTGGATTTCCTTTCGGAATTCCCCGATACGGCTTGTTTTATTAAGGCAACCATATTACTTGCTATATTATGAGTAAGGTTTAGAGGTGATGAGGAAGGTAGCTGCGATTATATAATTCTCGATATTTCTACAACGAAGGTCAAAAGTAAAACTTTGATTTTGATTTTGTCTTATATACACTAAAAAGAAATTTTACACAAATGTATATAACAAACAGCTAAATACCAATAGAATTTGACATGTATAGGAAGACTTATTTTCAATCACTTCCTTTTTCTCGCATCCAATCTAGTTCTAATATAATTGACTGTATAATGTTCTACAGGTGCCATCATGAGTTGGTGGGCCAATAAAATGTAATGATGATACAATGTAAGTTTTGATAACATCTACTACTAAGTTGTATCATCTTCTTTACCAGCCTGGGTACCAACCTTGTTAAAGGGCATCTAAATAGTAAGCAACATATCTTTTCTATTAGAACTGCCCTGTTCATACCTTCAATATTTTAGTTAGACATTACATTTTAAACATGAAGGGTAATGATGGCACTTCTGAAACCCTTGCTTATTATACACTTTGTTAACGTTATTTCTCAGAGTTTAATATTATTATATTTTTTTTCAATTCAATATTTTATTGCCATTATTCATATATATGTATGCGACACAATAAAACAATAAAATACATAATTAAACAATAAATCAAGTAAACAATTTAAGAGTCCCCTGTCCTCAGTTCGGTTGACTGTTTCAAAAAGGAACCTAGTTTGTTCACCTGATTAGGAGTGCTTGGATTGAAGATATAATTAACTTTATCTATATCAGATAACATATAAAAATTTTCATTTTCATTATTCAAAAAATCCAAATAGTGTTTTCTTGTGGCATTATTTACATCGCAATATAATAATAAATGGGTCTCATCCTCTATTGTTTTACATTTCTTACAAAGTCTTTCTTCTCTTGGAATTTTTAAATACCTCCCCTTTTCAATTAATAAATTGTGGTCACTTTTTCTATATTTTGTAATTAGTTTTCTGTATTCAAAATTTTGAGAAGATAAATAACTCTCTTCAGATATTTTACATGATTGCTTTAAAGTTTTATATAACTTGAGTTTATTCTTAAATAAATTGTCATAAAATATATAATTTTTGACTTAATTTTGTCTCTTTTACTTTTTGTAATTTTCCCCCAAGGAGTATGCCTTAAAAGTATCTAGATCTATATCTAACTCCTCCAAAATATCTTTAATATAAGTAAACCATGAATACATTCCAACATCATTTAATTTTTTTGTAAGTAAAAAAGATTCTTTTAATAAAGGGTTAATCTCCTCAGAATGTAGTCTGATAAAATACAAAATAGAATAAAATTTAATATATAGTTCAAAGGGGAATCTTCCCAAGTCCACTCTTACTCCAAGGTTAGATTATAGATTGATGAGTATGAAATGTCCGTATTCTATGTTTCCCTGTCTTCATATTCACTCATTTGGTCCCATCTTGACTAGTTGTGATAATGTAAAATGCATATATCTTCCTTATTGCTACTTTAACAGTAAATACTATTTTCAGCACTCAGTAGAATAACATAATTCTGTAATATGCATGTTCATTTTGGTCGTATAGAACAAGGAAGAGCAGCATCTTAATGCTCTTTTCTCATAAAACGTGCAAATGCAACACAAAACTTCAAAAATAACCATTAAATGGTCACACACCGTTAGGGTGTAACGCTAGGACAAGCAAATGTCTCTAATGATATGTCAAGTTTACACCGGTTTTGACCCATTAGATAATTTTTCTTTATTCAACGTATGTTGAATAAAGCCCCGTGCTATTTCCCGCCAAATCTTTTCAGTATACAATTCTCGGTGTTTATCATATATCATTAGAGAAAAAGATTACACCACTTTATCCCGATTATTACCATATTTTATCCACTCTCAATAGTTAAATTTGAAAATTTTAAAATGCTCGACAAGCCTCGCAATTAAAATTTTAAAATTTAATTATCTCTAGTGGATAAAATATGGTAATGAACGGGATCTTATGGTGTAATCTATATATATCCAACTCCATCTTTTTTAGTAAAACATACCTTTCCAACTTGTTGCCACCATTCAGGCGTCTCTTCTTTCCCGCGTAAACTCGGGGGAATATACCAGAAGGAAATATTGGTGCATTGAAACTTAAAACAGAAATATTTGATTTAAAAATATATTCACAATGATATTGAATATTGATATCTAATGTCAACTCGATCATTAAATCTCATATTAGAATATGAATTTATTATTGTCCTCTGGTGTTCTACAGCTGCTGTACTGTGGCTGTCCATTATTTTTGTTAACTTTATTTAAATATCAACCAAATAATAGACATGTAAACTTTCGAAAAACCACACGAACTATTTCTTAATATGAAGTCATAGCATTATGTGTAATTAGTGAGGAAATAAAAACTGTAACTTCATAAAAGTAAAATAAATTTCTCAAAACTTATTGATGTTTTTTAAAATTCGATTGTATGTATACAGGGGGTCAAACCTAATCGATCGGAGAAGTCCTAATTGGGTGGAACAAAATCGTTTCTGTATCAATTTTAGGGTTTTAAAAGCATTTTGGTTGATAAAAATTGAATCTTTTCTATTCAACACTTGTTCAAAATATTAAGGATTTCAAAAGTTATTTAAGAAAAACCGTTTCGAAAATATCGCAGATGTTCAAATTGTAGGTCGTTGATGTTTTTCTTCAATAGCTTTTGAAATCTTATATATTTTGAACAAGTATTGACTAAAAGGGGTGAATTCATTTAGTCATTGCCAAAAGGTCGCATTTTTATCAATGTAAATGTTCTTAGTAACTTTAACTCATATAGAAACAATTTTACTCCAACCAAATTAGGACTTCTCCAACCAATTAGGTTGGACCCCCTGGTATATGCTAAGTGACGTTCCAGAGTTCTGAATATTTCATTTACCTTTGGAATAACTAGTCGAAATCCTTCCGTTGCCTTTAATTTTTCTGTTAAATATCTGAAATGAAAAACGATAGGTCTCGTTCAACATGTTCAATTGCTTATAGTAGCAAACATTTCTTTTATCTGTGACACCATATAACTTGTGTCAGTAAACTGAGGAAAAAAACAAAAAAACAAACCAGTAATCAAAATGTTGGTGTGCGGAAAATTGTGCATGACTCGATGAGTACCCTGTGATTGTTTAAACGTTGTGTTTGTCTTCTATTGGTCTTCAGTGTCGGGCAACGGATGACAGAAAATCGTAAGAATACTTTGCCAGTTGATAAATGTCTATTGATGATACAACGTCCATGAGTCATAAAAAATGGACGTGCCGTTGCTCGACATTCAGCAATGATTTCCAGTCAAACCAGTGCTAGGGGCCGTCTTGAACTTACTATGAGGTATAAACCTAGCTTATTGTTGAAGGCTTCATGGCGACTTCAAGATGGATAAAACAATAAAAGCGTTGTTCCATTGCTTGTTTTTCCCATATACTTGTAGAGATTTTGTCTTATTTGCTTTTACTCCATATCCCTTCATTGCTTATAATTAACGCTATGTTACTAAACATTATGACTGTTAAAACTGTATAATGAAAAGAAAGACATCACTCATTGTAGACATTGTAGATCTTTCTTGTTATTCCTTTTTATTTAATTGCTGAATACCCAAATTAAATAAAAACCAGTAATTTTTTATGCTGTATACGTGTTTCAAGGAGTGAGGCTTCAGTATTTTTAAGAGGTTAGAATTTTTACAATAAAACCTGTAAATTTCTATTAAACGCAAGGTGAAATTATCATGTCACCCAAGTCTGACTCCTGATTTGGTGAATACTCTCCGAAACCTCTGGTCCACCAGTATTGGCATCGATCCAGTAGTTTAATTTAAAATAAAATATGTACCAATGTTGCATAATAAACCTAAAATTTTGTTATACTTTACACGTTTTTCAAGGAGTAACCTCTCATCAGCAGCATTATAATAAAATAATATGGAAAGTAATAATCCAAAAATTGTCAAAAGATAGTGTTCATTGCCAAGCATATCGAACAGAAGGCAAAATCTAGTAATAAGGATATCCAATGAGTGCAATAAACGGAATGAAGCCTTTGTATTTTTAAGGGGTTAGAATTGTAATAAAAACTGTACATTTTTATTGAACACAAGATAAAATTTTCAATTTTTAACTTGAAATATGTGCAGGTATGAATATAATTAAATTACTGAATAAATTACATGGATCTAGTGCAATCTTTGTACTTGTCCTTAACTAAGACATTTCAACCAGTTTCTCTATCATTACTCATTTCTTAAACCCAGTACCAAAGAAATTGATCCACCGAGCGCAATGCATGTAATGAAGTCTTAGTATTTGAATAGGTTAGAACTTTATTAAAAACTGTGAATTCTTATTAAACGCAAAGGTAAAATTTTCATGTCAGACGTGTCTATTGTTCTGGTGAAAAAAGTCGGGACCTCTTGTCCATTATACATGGCTTCGACACAATCGTTTCGAAATAAAAAAAAGGTGCATAGTAAACATAAAAATTGTTATGCTGTACACATTTTTCAAGGAGTAGCCCCTCATTAGAATCAAATAATACAGAGGCCATTATCCGAAAATAGACAAATGCAGTTATACAAAAATATCGAAATAGGAGGCAAAATCCAGTACAAAATAAATCTACCTTGTGCAATACACTGAATAAAGCTTTAGTATTTTAAGGGATTAAATTTCAATAAAACCTTTAAATGTTTCTAAACCGCCATGTAAAATTTACGGGTACTCAAATTTAAAATATTACTCTGCATTTTCAAAAGCTTTGTCCACTCTTGCAGCTAATCCATTATCTCCTCTTCCTTTCCACATTAACCATAGTTTGAGTACATCATTTTTCCTACCACACTGAATCGTTCTGTCACCTTCAAATGAAACAATGAAGCTTTTCATTTCAATATCTTACAAAAACACATTTCAATAGGGTAACGACTGATTTGTGAAACAATCGCTGATGGTGTAAAAAGTTGAATAGAAGTAAACAAGAAATACAGTTGCTGGTTCTTATGTTCCTGAAAACATTTATGTGTTGTATAAAGTTTATTTATATAGATCTTATACTTCTTTAGTTACTCTGCCTTTTCACCATTTTATTGAATATTTGGTTTATTCATTTTTCGGAGTAGACCAGGAATCGTGTTATCGTAAAATTTTCACACATTTACAGATATAATGATTAACTTTTTTAATAAAAACAAAATCCTGACATTGCCAAATGCTTCACAAAAATATGGTAATATGATTATAAGCAATGGGAAATACCATAGGTAACTTAGATGCCATTCATAAAAAATCCTCATATTATCAAAAACACCTGTACTAGCAACTGTAAGCGTTTGTGCCAAATTCGGTTATTCCAGAGTTCTAACTTTGTAAATGTTAGCTTTTTGTCTTTGCTTATACTGTATTTTATTCCATCGGTGGAAATGTTGCATCCAAACTGTCAATGCGCAATTTTTTTCTAATGCAAACTCATACTTAATCGATGTGCTATAAAATATACAAACCTATATCGAATGAATTGTCGTAGAGTTTATCAGGTTGGAAAAGGTACTCAGCTTTAAATGCATTACATGCTTCAAGAAATCCCTGAAAATCACCAAAATCAAAAGCATTGAAGCAGGCAGTTTCGATTTTTAATAACCTGTTAATAAATATTTGTTAAACGATGTGCGCATTATAACAAACACTGTCTGTAATACAAAATAAAAATGGTATAGAGGCCAACAGAATTGAAATATATTTAATAAGTTGGTAACACTTATTTTTATTAATACTTTTCTATGTAACAACAAAGCGACAAAAATCTTGTATACAAAGGATTATGAATACCAACAAAATACAAGTACTTCAACAAAGTACAAATTAGTAACCACCCTTAGCCCTTGTTTTTTTATCAGATGTCAAATTCTCATTTCGATTGTATCCTCTCTAACAGCTGTCCTTATCTGATAATTGTAACTATCTGACATTTGGCTCTTTTGGTAATTGTAATCCATCCTATACATTATCATATATCCTTTATTGCATAATTATACCCTTAAGGGTTAACGCAATACAAAACAAACATATATACAACATATAATATAACAATACAGAACATTATTACGATATAACTCCCTGACCGGTGTGGACCCTATATCAATTCCACAGATTGTTTTAAAAGGGTACTAACTACCACTAAAAGGGTTGAATAGGGGTTTAAGATGAAGTTATTTTTTTCAAAGTTTCTGAAATTTAGGAAATTTAAACGTATAATTTTGAATAATTCCAACCTTTTCTGTTCATTAACTTTACAGTTTAGTATAAAATGGGATTCATCTTCAATCACTCTACAAGTATAACTTAATCTCTGTTCACGGGGAATATATTTGTTACGACCAGTTTCTATTTGCAGACTATGGTCGCTTAAACGATATTTTGTTAAAATTTGTCTATTTTTAGATGACAATTCTGATAAATATTTTTCAAAACCTATATCTAATTAAAGTTTGCTATATAAAAATAATTTTGATTCATCAGTAAATAATGAATTTTTTTTTCTTTGTTTGCATGTTAATCAGTAACTTTTTAAACTGTGTTTTTATGGAATATCTTATACTTTTAAATGTTTTGCTTATATTGGAATAGATATCAATATCTAGATCAAATTCATTAAATACCCCGGTATATATTATTTATACAAGTCAACCAAGAGTAAATACCTTCTTCGTGCAGGTTTTTGTTTACTCTTAGTGCCTTTGTAACAAGGGGGTATATATTATTTGTATTTATTCGGGAAAAATAAATCATTGTTTGGATTTTGATAAACAATGATGATATATTATCTGATATTGTACTCCTTTTTCAAGCAATCACTCTAGCGCCTGTTCTGATCTGATATTGGGCCCTTTCCGATTGTAGCTCCCTAATCTTTAATGGTGAATAAAAGGATATGGAGTAAATGCACATGAGACAAAATCTCTACAAATACATGGTAAAAAAACAAGCAAAGGAACAACGCTTTTATTGTTGTTTTTCATCTTGAAGTCACCATGAGGCCTTCAACAATGAGCTTTGCTCATACCTCATAGTAAGTTCAAGACGGCCCCTAGCACCGGTTTAATCGGAACCCTTATATGACATTGTGCTACTTTTCGAAGCTCCCTTATATCTAAATTATCGGGAATAAGTCCCCTTTTCCTTGTAGGGTTAACCCTAAACCTAACCCTAACCATCAGACTTCTGACCTTACCCGATTTTTGTCTTTTTATTGTGATGTTTTTTGTTTAACTGATGAGACATTAACAAAAAATGCGATAAAAACTCAACAAAGGTAACTTAAATTACACAGCAGTAATAATGTTTCACTTGTGAACCACATTTTCTTGACAGTTGAATGAGAACCAAACCATTCCAAAAAGAATAGTCCAACGACATAAAAAAACACCAAACACAGGAAAACAAAGACATCACAATATTCCACAGGAAAGAAAAAATAACCTCTCCCGATTAAAATAACTAAATATCGAAGTTAACTGTAAATTTAAATTCTGCATATGCGCATTTCGACAACTTATGTCTCTACAGTGCAGATAAAATCTAAACGTTTGGAAGACCATAAAATCAAATATGTTAAAAAAAACTGATAGAGAACAATTGCCCAATAAAAATCATGGGGTAGGTAAAGTGCATTGGTAGAAAGAGCATAAGACAGATTTCACTGCTAATGCTTTGTAAGTACATAACTTTGGCTCTAACGCAACAAGATTGAAATTTTGTGATTTTTACATATTTCATACTGCTGCACTTCATGCAGTAATAGTAGGTTGAGAATTCGATCTGATAGTGTTTTTATCGCCGAAGTCTTGATTTTTTCATATATGTGTATCCCATTATGCGTTTTCTTTTTGGATTTTTGTTTTTCATGACGTCACTCGTAACAACAAGAGAAAGACGTTATGGACAGGAAAAATGTAGGACGTATGAAATCCGTAAGGAAGTGGTAAAATAGTTGGATGGTAGGCGAGAGGGAAAGGACACTTTGTCAACTTATGAGAACCATGCAGCAGTTCATTCCATTTTTGCAGGTTTTCCGATAAAAGTTTAATCAAAAGCTCCAAACATTCTTGAGAGACAAAAGCAACCAATATACATTTTCATAAAAAATAATAAAATGAGAGGATGCAAAGGAACCAGATGTGTCAATTGTCAGAATCCTTTTTGTAGTGGATACAAGTGAAGTCCGTAGTCTAAAACAATATATTAGTGTTTTATTTTAAGTTCAATTCGATTTTAATTTCAAAACTATAAATTTCCCCAGCCAGAACAGTTATAATCTTAAGGATTGCACAAAACCAGTCAAAGCAGCGGCATACACATCAATAGCAAGACCTTCAATGGAATATGCATCAACAATCTGGGATCCCACAAACCAAAGTAAAATCAGAGCGATCGATAATGTCCAGAAAAGAGCAGCGAGATTCGTGCACAACAACTATGCCGACCGAACACCAGGCTGTGTCACGAAAATGGTGTCAGCATTGCAATGGGAGAACCTCGCTGACAGACGCAAGCAAAATAGGCTGTGTATGTTATATAAAATACAACATGGAGAAGTCGACATTGATAAAGACCAGTACCTTATTCCAAATGACAACCGGACCAGAGGTAAGGATCGCTTCTTCCAAGAGAGGACAAAAAACAACCGTTACGGACAGTCATTTTTCCCGAGGACAATTAGAGATTGGAACCAACTACCAACTCGTACAACATCAGCCAGCACTGTAGAGGGATTCAGAGCTGCCCTGAAGCACGCTCTGAAAGGAACTAAACATCAATCCCGTGTACATAGTTTTAATTGTATATAGCGTTGAGAGCTGACTGTGTTGCCCGCACATGCGAATAGTTCTCGCGGAGCCAACTACGTTCTAAAAAGAACCCGGTTCCTTTCCTGGAAGAAGAAGAAGATATTCTGATATCTCCTGCTTACATAGTAAATGTTTCCCAGTTAATTCGTTGACACAAATTTTAACAGGCTCTCTCATTAGAAATAATTTTCTTCGTGACCACCTTATTAATAAGGGTTCAAACTAAAAAAGTTAATTTATGGATGTCAGTCCCTTATGGATTAATTTGAAGTTTCCGTCCGAACTGTGATTTAAGATTAATTTTTTACTTAATTACTCAATACTGGGATGATCATTTCTTTTCATTGTCGATAGCAATTGCTTTCGAGTTGCTACAGCTCCCTTCCGCAATTCCTATATCCGTCTTGTGAACGATATCTAAATTGTTTGAAAGGCATACTTATTCAGAATTATATCAATACATGAATAATAAAGGGTTACTACATATAGCCCAGTCTGGATTCAGACAAGGACACTCTTGTCAAACTGCCCTTACAAAACTGATTCATGAATGGTTGAATTACATATATACTGGGGAAATAGTAGGGGCAGTATTTTTAGATTTTACCAAAGCACTTGATTTAGTTTATCATACTATTCTTTTAGAAAATTANTAGAAGTAAACAAGAAATACAGTTGCTGGTTCTTATGTTCCTGAAAACATTTATGTGTTGTATAAAGTTTATTTATATAGATCTTATACTTCTTTAGTTACTCTGCCTTTTCACCATTTTATTGAATATTTGGTTTATGCATTTTCGGAGTAGACCAGGAATCGTATTATCGTAAAATTTTCACACATTTACAGATATAATGATTAACTTTTTTAATAAAAACAAAATCCTGGCATTGCCAAATGCTTCACAAAATATGGTAATATGATTATAAGCAATGGGAAATACCATAGGTAACTTAGATGCCATTCATAAAAAAGCCTCATATTATCAAAAACACCTCTACTAGCAACTGTAAGCGTTTGTGCCAAATTTGGTTATTCCAGAGTTCTAACTTTGTAAATGTTAGCTTTTTGTCTTTGCTTATACTGTACTTTATTCCATCGGTGGAAATGTTGCAGCCAAACTGTCAATGCGCAATTTTTTCTAATGCAAACTCATACTTAATCGATGTGCTATAAAAATATACAAACCTATATCGAATGAAGTGTCGTAGAGTTTATCAGGTTGGAAAAGGTACTCAGCTTTAAATGCATTACATGCTTCAAGAAATCCCTGAAAATCAGCAAAATCAAAAGCATTGAAGCAGGCAGTCTCGATTTGTAATAACCTGTTAATAAATATTTGTTAAACGATGTGCGCATTATAACAGACACTGTCTGTAATACAAAATAAAAATGGTATAGAAGGACACAATTACAAGTAAAATACACAGAAATAAACGAAGAAAAAAACATGAAGAAACAACGGATAACCTTACCTTCTCCCTTTTGTCATTTTTAGAGGTTTTTGTATTTTCTATAGTTAATTTACGGCCATTGCACAACATATATTTTTATAATTATGTTTTAATGTCTACAATATACCTTATTCGAGGCCAACAGAATTGAACTATATTTAATAAGTTGGTAACACTTATTTTTTTATTAATACTTTTCTATGTAACAACAAAGCGACAAAAATCTCGTATACAAAGGATTATGAATACCAACAAAATACAAGTACTTCAACAAAGTACAAATTAGTAACCACCCTAAGCCCTTGTCTTATCATATGTCAAATTCTCATTTCGATTGTATTCTCTCTAACAGCTGTCCTAACTCGAATAATTCTGCGCCCTCTAGCGGCTGATCACCTCTTGAGGGCTTGAACTCGTCAAATGTTAAAAATCCTTCAGCTGCTCTCTGAAATAGGTGACCAATCAGCAAGCTTCAACTTCGTGAGTCTGCACAATAGCACATGCCGGTTGTTTACAAACATAGAAGTTGACGATGCGATGATTAGTATGGAGACAAAATATTTGTTAAAATTCGAAAAACTGCAAATGAATTTATCCGATTATTCTTTAATGGAAAATATACATTTCTTGTGCTGCATATCGACAACGGAAAGGACAAAAAATTATCATTTATTAATTAAATACCCATGATTCATAGCTCAATCAATACATCCGGTTGAAGGATTTCCCAGGTGTATGCATTCAGGCGTTAATGGAGCGATCGATTCGGGTTACAGCTGTCCTTATCTGATATTCAGTTAGAGTTTATTGTAACTATCTGACATTTGGCTCTTTTCGTAATTGTAATCCATCCTATATATTATCATATATCCTTTATTGCATAATTATACCCTTAAGGGTTAACGCAATACAAAACAAACATATATACAACATATAAAATAACATTACAGAACATTATTACGATATAACTCCCTGACCGGTGTGGACCCTATATCAATTCCACAGATTGTTTTAAAAGGGTACTAACTACCACTAAAAGGGTTGAATAGGGGTTTAAAATGAAGTTATTTTTTTTCAAAGTTTCTGAAATTTAGGAAATTGAAACGTATAATTTTGAATAATTCCAACCTTTTCTGTTCATTAACTTTACAGTTTAGTATAAAATGGGATTCATCTTCAATCACTCTACAAGTATAACTTAATCTCTGCTCACGGGGAATATATTTGTTACGACCAGTTTCTATTTGCAGACTATGGTCGCATAAACGATATTTTGTTAAAATTTGTCTATTTTTAGATGACAATTCTGATAAATATTTTTCAAAACCTATATCTAATTAAAGTTTGCTACATAAAAATAATTTTGACTCATCATTAAATAATGACTTTTTTTCTTTAAGTTTGTTTGCATGTTAATCAGTAACAGTAGTTTTTTAAACTGTGTTTTTATGGAATATCTTATACTTTTAAATGTTTTGCTTATATTGGAATAGATATCAATATCTAGATCAAATTCATTAAATACCGTATATCGGGTTATTTTTGCGTCGGCTTTTGTTCGCGATTTGGGGGAAAAACAGGCCAGCGAAATATTCGCTGGGCTTATCTTTCGCGTTTTTATACTCTATCTAATACATTTGAATGGTGAAAGAAATTTTCGCGGGGGCTAATTTTCGCGCTCGGTTTTGTACCGCGAACATAGCGAAAATTGAACACACGCGAAAAAATCCCGATATACGATATATATTATTTATACAAGTCAACCAGGAGTAAATACCTTCTTCGTGCAGGTTTTTATGCTTTTGTAACAAGGGGGTATATATTATTTGTATTTATTCGGGAAAAATTAAACATTGTTTGGATTTTGATAAACAATGATGATATATTATCTGATATTGTACTCCTTTTTCAAGCAATCACTCTAGCGCCTGTTCTGATCTGATATTGGGCCCTTTCCGATTGTAGCTCCCTAATCTTTAATGGTGAATAAAAGGATATGGAGTAAATGCACATGAGACAAAGTCTCTACAAATACATGGTAAAAACAAGCAAAGGAACGACGCTTTTATTGTTGTTCTTCATCTTGAAGTCACCATGAGGCCTTCAACAATGAGCTTTGCTCATACCTCATAGTAAGTTCAAGACGGCCCCTAGCACCGGTTTAAACGGAACCCTTATCTGACATTGTGCTACTTTTCGAAACTCCCTTATATCTAAATTATCGGGAATAAGTTCCCTTTTCCGTGTAGGGTTAACCCTAAACCTAACCCTAACCATCAGACTTCTGACCTTACCCGATTTTTGTCTTTTTATTGTGATGTTTTTTTGTTTAACTGATGAGACATTAACAAAAAATGCGATAAAAACTCAACAAAGGTAACTTAAATTACACAGCAGTAATAATGTTTCACTTGTGAACCACATATTCTTGACAGTTAAATGAGAACCAAACCATCATTCCAAAAAGAATAGTCCAACGACATAAAAAAAACACCAAACACAAGAAAACAAAGACATCACAATATTCCACAGGAAAGAAAAAATAACCTCTCCCGATTAAAACAACTAAATATCGAAGTTACTGTAAATTTAAATTCTGCATATGCGCATTTCGACAACTTATGTCTCTTCAGTGCAGATAAAATCTAAACGTTTGGAAGACCATAAAATCAAATTTTAAAAAAAAACTGATAGAGAACAAATGCCCAATAAAAATCATGGGGTAGGTAAAGTGCATTGGTAGAAAGAGCATAAGACAGATTTTACTGCTAATGCTTTGTAAGTACATAACTTTGGCTCTAACGCAACAAGATTGAAATCTTGTGATTTTTACATATTTCATACTGCTGCACTTCATGCAGTATATAGGTTGAGAAATCGATCTGATAGTGTTCTTGATTTTTTTTATATATGTATATCCCGTTATGCGTTTTCTTTTTGGATTTTTGTTTTTCATGACGTCACTCGTAACAACAAGAGAAAGACGCTATGGACAAGAAAAATGTAGGACGTATGAAATCCGTAAGGAAGTGGTAAAATAGTTGGATGGTAGGCGAGAGGGAAAGGACACTTTGTCAACTTATGAGAACCATGCAGCAGTTCATTCCATTTTTGCAGGTTTTCCGATAAATGTTTAATCAAAAGCCCCAAATATTCTTGAGAGACAAAAGCAACCAATATACATTTTCATAAAAAAATAATAAAATGAGAGGATGCAAAGGAACCAGATGTGCCAATTGTCAGAATCCTTTTTGTAGTGGATACAAGTGAAGTCCGGAGTCTAAAACAATATATTAGTGTTTTATTTTAAGTTCAATTCGATTTTAATTTCAAAACTATAAACTATAAATTTCCCCAGCCAGAACAGTTATATTCTGATATCTCCTGCTTACATAGTAAATGTTTCCCAGTTAATTCGTTGACACAAATTTAACAGGCTCTCTCATTAGAAATAATTTTATTCGTGACCACCTTATTAATAAGGGTTCAAACTAAAAAAGTTATATGGATTAATTTGAAGTTTCCGTCCGAACTGTGATTTAAGATTCATTTTTTACTTAATTACTCAATACTGGGATGATCATTTCTTTTCATTGTCGATAGCAATTGCTTCCGAGTTGCTACAGCTCCCTTCCGCAATTCCTATATCCGTCTTGTGAACGATATCTAAATTGTTTGAAAGGCATACTTATTCAGAATTATATCAATACATGAATAATAAAGGGTTACTACATATAGCCCAGTCTGGATTCAGACAAGGACACTCTTGTCAAACTGCCCTTACAAAACTGATTCATGAATGGTTGAATTACATATATACTGGGGAAATAGTAGGGGCAGTATTTTTTGATATTACCAAAGCACTTGATTTAGTTAATTATACTATTCTTTTAGAAAATTAAAAATATTATCATATTAGTGAACAATCGATTTGCTGGATTAAATCGTATTTATCTGATAGAATGCAAGAAGTTCATTATGCAAATTTCAATTCAAACAAAAAACAAGTAAAATATGAAGTTCCTGAAAGGTTCCATTTTAGATCTGTTATTTATAATTTACATTAATGATTTGCCTCTTCATATAAATAACTCAAATGTTGATTTATATCATGATGATTCAACTTTACACTGTCATGATAACAATATTGAAAACATCAATATGAAATTACAAAATGATATCAATGAAATTGAATCTTGGTGCAGAAATAATAGCATGAAAATAAATGCACAAAAGACTAAATGTATCAAACTATGTTCTCGACAAAAAATGGTTAACACGAATGATTTAGAGATGAAAATTGGTGATGATTATATTGAAAATGTTCACTTATATAAATTACTTGGTATCATAATTGACGAAAATTTAAATTGGGAAGACCGGGTTAATAAAGTTTGTAAAAAATATCCTCAAAGAAACCCCTTCTTTATAAATTAAAATCATATTTGCCAACACATATTAGACTATCATTTTACAATGCATACATTTTGCCTTACATTGATTTTTGCAGCTCTATTTGGGGGAATTTACCAAGACAAGATTCAGATAGATTCATTACACTACAGAAGAGAGCTGCAAGGATTATTCTTGAATGTGACATTTCAGTATCCTCACAATTTATGTTCACTTCTTTGAAATAGCTCCCTTTTACAGATCGGGTCAAATATCAGAAGGCTATTCTAATGTACAAAATTGTTAATGAAATGGTACCTGATTATTTAAGGCCGAAAAATGACATTATAAATACTTAAAGCTCAAGATCTCAATCCAAAAGCCGTTTTTGCCATGTCTTTGGATTTCGATTTTTGTGGTCTTCATTTCCCTTGATCCTTCGGTATTCTACTGCCGTTGTTTTTGTTATACCGAGACCAAATACAAACTTTTACAAAAAATCATTTTATTGTTCTGCTTATACATTATGGAACAAATTACCAACTAATTTCAAAATTATCTAAAAGCTTAGACATATTTAAGAAAAAATTTTCAGCTATGTTTTGTCGACTTCTTAATGATCTATTTATATACTATTGTTGTTTTATTTAAGAATTGAATGCATTATTTTGAAGTTTCATTGGGATATGAAAGGGTTGACCGAAGCACATTTTTAATGAAGCGCGGCAGCGCTTCATGTTGAAAATATGCGCCCAGTCAACCCTTTCATAGTCCCTATGAAACTTCAAAATAATGCATTCAATTCTTATAATTACATTTTAAACCCGAAATATAAAAACAACTTTATTTACAGGGAAGTACATCATGTACAATGGGATTCNATTTTTATAAATACTTAAAGCTCAAGATCTCAATCCAAAAGCCGTTTTTGCCATGTCTTTGGATTTCGATTTTTGTGGTCTTCATTTCCCTTGATCCTTCGGTATTCTACTGCCGTTGTTTTTGTTTATACCGAGACCAAATACAAACTTTTACAAAAAATCATTTTATTGTTCTGCTTATACATTATGGAACAAATTACCAACTAATTTTAAAAATATCTAAAAGCTTAGACATATTTAAGAAAAAATGTTTCAGCTATGTTTTGTCGACTTCTTAATGATCTATTTATATACTATTGTTGTTTTATATGTATGTCATACTTAATATTGTTATATATAGAGGGCCCAACGAAAATAAGACAATGTCTAATTGCGTTACCCTCTTTAAATAAAGATTTTATTATTATTATTATTATTATTTTTATTATTATTATGGTTTTTGTGGTTGAAATGGAGGTTTGAAGCGTCATAAAACATGTTTTAAAGTACCATTTCATTTGAATTGCCTGTACTAAGTCAGGACCCTTGCAGTGGACAATTTGTCCTGTTGTTTTCCACATACTTTGTCTGTTTGCCTCTTGCACTTGACAATTCTGTTCGGTAATTTTGTTATTACCCCCATTTACATGTACAACAGAAAATTTTGGTGTATGTTATTATCTGCCAGAAGTGTTGAAATATGTATTTTGAAGACTAGCTGCCGATTGGGTAATCGCTTTTCTGAATATATACATTCTGATAAAAACAAATAGATCGCCCTTCCAGTAATCATTTCTACCTTCCCGGCCACCGGAAACACAAAGCAAGATCTCCAGTTTCCTGCTTTGGATCAAATAGATGGTAGATGTGACCAACGCCTACGAAAAGGATAAATATAAAACATAATGACTGTTTCTTTACCAACTATCCGTGGTTTGGTTATAAAAGATTGAGCTTACCATTTTCATGAATTTCAAATGCATGCTGCTTACCTTTTCTTTAACAATAAAGGCAGAACACTGTATCCCAGCACCAGTCATCTTATGTAAATTCCATGCTATAGAATCAGACCTTTAATAGAGATTTTATTATCATTTCTTTCAACTGTCTACGACCTTTCAATGGCAATTGCTGTTGAGTTGCTACCGGACACTTTGGCAACGGAATGGGAGGTTTGGCATGCCATAAAACCGGTTTAACCCACTCTTTCTTCTGAAATGTCTAAACCAAGTCAGGACCATTGCGGTCGACAATTTTTCCGGTGGTATCTACCTTTTTTTTTTGTCTCGTGCACTTCGGCTCCTGACAGTCCCAATAAATTCCCAGATACAGAACTTCATATAATCAATACAGATATAGATTGTAAATTCCATGCATTAGGATCTTGCATAAAATGAATATATCCATGCCACTGAATCTGATCTTTAATTGAAGCATATATAGTTTGTATATTCCATGTTAAAAGAAAAAACATGAAAAAAATACAAAAATATGTTGAACCGAACGCGGAGGACTCTCTATCTGCTTCAGGGAGATCAAGAAAATTTTATTTAGAAATGTTCTGAAATCGCGGAACAAACATTCCTACACGATTTTCAAAAGTTTTGTCTCAAGAAATTCATTGACTATGGAATGGATTTTTTTTT
>MJUU01052483.1:91787-103802 GCA_002080025.1 Modiolus philippinarum | reverse complement strand
TTTTTGGAATTCTACCTAGCAACCATACTTAAAATGTTTGTGTAGTTTAGGACGGACATTTTCATAAATTGGATTTCAAAAATATTTGATTCCAATTTTGGTAAATTTCCTGAAAGTCTCAAAGACCACTTATTTTTTGGAATTCTCCCTAGCAACCATACTTAAATTGTTTATTTAGTTTAGGAAAAACATTTTCATCAACTGGATTTCAAAAATATTTATTCCAATTTTGGTTAATTTCCTGAAAGTCTCAAAGACCACTTATTTTTTGGAATTCTACTTAGCAACCATATATCCTAGAATTCTTTTAGTAACAATAATGACTACCAATAGGTAGATTTCAAAGATAATGAAAAAAATTATGCCAAGGGTGTATAACAACTGTCTTCTGTGTCAAACAGGGAGTGCGGGGATAGCTGTCGTTTCCGACAACATCTAGTTTATATTGTATTTGAATTAAAGTAGAATGGTTCATTCTAACTTCATCCTTTATATTTTATAGGTATGAATTATACAATGAACAGACAAGCGAAATTCAACACAACATAATCCCGATTTTTCGCCAAAGACATAACTTGGCATTCTGGAAGTTAACTGTCTGAGACTGAGACTTATCAAACAGAAAAATCCAGAACAATAATTTGTGATTAATTACATTTTCACAAATGTTGCAAAACTCCAAATACGGACCTAGTAGCATCATATTAGAAATACTTATGAAGCTCCTCCATGACATATTATTATTTCAAGATCGTTTTTTTAATTATTGTGTATACCAAACATTTATGCTAAGTTAGCAAAAACTAAGAGAGTACGAGTCTCGGACAATTCGTAATTGGAATTAAACTATAACCTTTGTTTTGAAAAGCTTTGCTAAAAGAAAGGCATAAGCAAAATTATCAAAAATTTTGAAAATACATGTAAGGTTCTTTCCATGGTTTTTCTTCATTTTCCATTAGCTGATTTTATGCCTTGAAATATATAAAAAATACAACAGAAAGTAAATAGATTTTTGTACATTGTCGATTTTATGCATTTTACAATATATCTGCGTCAAAGAAAGTATTATCCATGTGCAAAAATATTTAACCATGTTTGAAAGGATTAAACTCAATGAATGCTTCTGAAATCTTGGGCTCGAACTCACTTGAACATTTGAAATTATTACTCTTTTTGCTTTTAAATTTACCTTTAGATCTAACGGTTGTCTGAAGTTTATAACCTTTGTGTTTTTGTCTGTCTGTGGAGTAAGAGCTGCATCTTGAATCAATTTACTGAAATCTTTTACAAATTGTTGTATTTGGGGATCAGCATATGAGTAAACTGAAAAATAAAATCAGATGTAAAAAAATATTAATGCAGACGCGGATCCAGGCAATTTGAAAAGAGGGGGATCCAATTAGAAAATGAAAGAAAATATCGCACAGCGGAGCGAGGCGCGAAATTTTTTGGGGTATTTCTTAGTAAAACATCAGAATATTCATTAAAAAATACATGATTGTCCAAAAAAAGGGGGATTCCAACCCCCGGACCCCCTTTGGATCCGCCAATGTAATGGTATACCTTGACTCTATGATTGACTTTATTTTTCAGTTTTCGCAATCCTTCGGTTAAAGCCTAAACACTACATTTTTCACGAATTAAGCTAAACAAACAAAAATGTCCCAGCATTTTAGAATTCTGTGGTGTTCGTAGCTATCCTCGCACTAACAAAAGTGTTTAATTCGAGACTTTGTACACTGATAATGGCGCTATCCTTTTGTTTGCCAATAGACTTACTCTGTATCCGTTCACAAAATAGTAAGCTGGATAATTTGAATAATATAATTCATGGCGGATTTCCTGGCTCAATAGCGTATTATATTTGCAATTCTTCAATGAACATACCAATATTCCTCAAGTAACACCTACAACAACTCCTTCAAAACTCCTATCTTTTCTTTGTCAATCAACAAATCAAGATTCTATAGAATTCTTTTGTATACAAATTTGTCATCACTGGAGTATCAAGGTTAACCCCTTCAGGCAGTACAAATTGGTATACAATAGAATTTCTATAGAATCTTGATTGGTTGATTGGCAAATAAAAGACAGGAGTTTAGAAGGACTTGTTATATGTGTTACTTTAGGAATATTGGTATGTTCATTGAAGAATTGCAAATATAATACGTTAAAGAGCCAGGAAACTCGCCATAAATACAATTTCAGATGAAAATTTGCTTTTGTTTTTTTTGTTTGTTTGTTTTTTATTTGTTTTGTTTTTTAATTGTTTGTTTGTTTGTTTTTGTTTTGTTTTGTTTTGTTTTGTTTTTTGGGGGGATGTTTTTGGGGGTATTTTTGTCTCGCCCGCGACGAAAGGCGCGGAAAGCGAGACATATGCGTACAAAGTATGACGGCGACGGCGGCGGCGGCGTAAACTTTCATGTTAAGTTTTTGTGATTAGGTCATTTTCTCAGTAACTATAAATGGTAGGTCAATGATATTTGGTATATAGGTTGGTCTTGAGTAGTACATGACAGTCTGCTATATGGTTTTTGTCTCTGACCTCAATTTCACGGTCCAATGAACATGTTAAGTTTTTGTGCTTAGTTTAATTTCTCAGTAACTATACGTGGTAGGTCAATGATATTTGGTATATAGATTGGTCTTCGGTAGTACATGACAGTCTGTCATGTGGCTTTTGTCCTCGACCTCAATTTCACGGTCTAGTGAGCATGTTAAGTTTTAGTGATTAGGTCATTTTCTCAGTAACTATAAGTGGTAGGTCAATGATATTTGGTATATAGGTTGGTCTTGGTTAGTGTAGTACATGACAGTCTGCTATATGGTTTTTGTCTTTGACCTCAATTTCACGGTCCAGTGATCATGTTAAGTTTCCCAGTATCTTTTAATGTAAGGTCAATAATATTTGGTATTTGGGTATGTCTTAAATGGAACATGACATCCTGCTGTTTGGCTTTAGCCCTTGACCTCATTTTCACGGTCTAATGAACATGTTTGGTTTATAGTATCTATCAGTGGTCACTGATATTTTTTTTTTTTTTTGGTGATTCATGACAGTCTGCTCTATTGCCTTTGTCACTTACCCCAATTTCACAGTCTAGCGAATATGTTTTATTTTCTGATTTAGTCAGTTTGAGAATTCACATCAATTTTGCGACCATGAAGGGACGGGCGAGACATCAATTTGGGTCCACACTTGTTTATATTTTTATTTATTATTTTTATTTTTTTTATTTTTTTAATAGAATAAAACTCCGAATTAGATAACTGTGATTAAAATTTGACATGATTTTTATCATAGATTTTACATAATCAATGTTTATCATAGGAAGGATATGAAAAAATAAATAGATACATAGATCATGCATAATTTTAAGCCAAAAATGTTGATAAGTTAGTGTGCCCGTTTTTGAGATATAAGTGCCAGAAATTTTGGCGGGAAATCGAACTCCTCTAATTTTTTAATTTACTTTGCATCCTTTGAAATACAATGAAGATGCATCAAGAATTTCATCAAATTTTGTCAAATTATTCAAGATCTATGCAAACATATTGAGAAAAGAAAAAGTGGGGGTCAGTGTGCAAAATTTCTTATGCAAAACTATGGATAAAATATGAGAATTCCGAAAGTCATAGACAGTTTAAAAATCCCAAGGACTGATCATCCTTAAAGACATTTTGTTATAATGTTCCTAAGGGACCGACCATTTAACTTGAAAGGGGGGTATGGATTTTTTTCTAAAAAAATATTTTTGGGCTGATTTTATGTGAAAAAAAATATTTTGGCTGCCAAAATGGTGAAAAAAAATTCTGAAGGAGTCTTTCTGCCTAAAAAAATAATGTTAATTTTGAAAAAAAATATTTTGTTGATACAATTGAAGAAAAAAATAAATAATTTTCTGTCCACAAAAACAAACCATAACCCCCCTTTTCAGGTTAAATGGTCGGTCCCTAATAAAAATATGAAAAGAAATTAGGGGTTGCGTGGGCAAAGAACATGTTCTTAAATGGACAAAACCAGAAATCTAACAGAAATATTAGAATATGACCAGTTTTTTCTTACCTTGATCTGAGGGTTGAGACGATGACATACTTCTACTAATAGTTGTATAAGTTAAGTGTTTGACTTTGTTAGGCTTGACTAATTTGAATATATTTCTAATCATCACCCATGTGAATACATAAAACCACTTCAGAATATCTACAATACATATATATGAGAAATTAAAGACGATTCAAATGGCCAATAAAACAAAAAAATTGGTAATATTCATAGACAAACGAATACCGAAGCAAGAACGAGGAAAGGGGATGGGAAGGTTTGAAAATTTTTGGGTAAATATGCAACAAAACTTTTTCTCATATCGCCACTAAGTGATTAGATTTACTTGTCAATTATTAGCATTTCTTATATCCTGGGATAAAAGAGGGGATAACGGGCATTTTAATTAAAGTAACAATTTCCGACTTTTCCCAATACAAATAATACAAATACAAATTTATAGATACATAGATCATGCATACTTTTAAGCAAAAAATGTTGATAAGTTAGTGTGCCCGTTTTTTGAGATATAAGTGCCAGAAATTTTGGCGGGAAATCGAACTCCTCTACAAAATTATGGCACAATATATTATGGCACAGTATTCCAATCAAGAATGAATAGAATTTACAAATGTAATATATGTGCAGCACTTGATATTTTGACACTTGAATTTTACCAGATTTGGGCAAAATTACACCTTGAACACAGCATATGGTCACTATGAATATTTTTATCAAAATGAAAAGGGCACATATTTGTAAGAAGGTAGTATCAATGCATAAAATGATGAAAAACTATTGTAGATGTTCTCAGAAATATTTTAAGCTTTTTGTGAATTGCAGCTATAGTATTCAGTGCTATAAGTATTTATAAGCCCCCTCCCATCCCATTTATCAATCCCTGGTAACCCCATTTCCATTCATAGAGCACTACCCCCCTCAACAACACTACCGTCCACTTACCAAGGATTGCATCAATAAATGTAGGAGTAAAAATTGCAAACTACATATTTCATCGAACATATTTGTATGCAACATAAGCAAATGCGTATGATATCGAAGCGGATTGGGGGGGGGGGGNGGGGGGGGGCAATATCCCATATTAGTTAAAAATCCCTTTGAAATTTGAAGATGTCCCAATAATTGGAAAATCCCACATCCCATAATTCAAAATATCCCATATCCCTGTCAGTTTTGTCTCAAATATTTCATATCCCATCAAGTAGTTGATAACCCATATCCCAATATATCCTGAACAAACCTCAATATTTCTAAAATATTTTATATGTCTTCCTCTTAATAAGACAAGCATCGATTACACCCCCCTTTCCAGAGTATTGTAAAGTGTACACACAAAAAAAAACAAGTAAGCATAAAAATTGTCAAAATTTAGAACTCTTACCTTGTGTTAAATAATCTGAAAATAAGGTCACAAATTTTATCAGAAGACATATTTGTATAGTTAGATCAACATGTTATCATTACCACGCTTTTATAATACTCAGAAAAAGTTCAATGTATGCACTTTATTACACATGAAGAGCTTCCTGTAGAATCTTCTTGAGATACGATGTGCAATTGGTTTCAGCTGTTATTTCTGGTTCATCAACCGATCCGTCGATCCATACCCCGATCCATACAAAGTTATTTATGCATGATACTATGCTTAAATGACAATATTTTGACATTTCAATCATTATTCCACTTGACAAAACATATTAGTTCCATCAAACTTTTTTACAATTGATATCCCGTTTACACTTCATAACATCGAAAAGAAATTAAGCCTGGGTAAAATCGGGGTTTTGGCCAATATTTTTCTATATAATTTCGAGCCACGCTCGCTCCCCATTTTTTCCTTGCACGCCCCTATACTAGATTCAACCTTTGGAATGTTCCAGAATACATCATTATGTTTTGAATGTTGTATTCTCTTCTTCTCAGATATCATGGGATTTTGTTTTGTGTGAATAAAGCTCAATTTTCATTTATCGTATATATTTCAGTGATTTTTTTTCAAAGAAAAAAAAAGAGTTTTAAGTGAATTATTCATTTTGACAATATAGTTCTCCCTTGCACTGAGTAATTTAGAAAAGCTACAAAGCAGATCACACATAAACCTGGAAGATGTGTTTTATGGCGGATTTCCCAGATGATTAACGTATTTTATTTGGAATTCTTCAATTAACATACCAATATTCCTCTAGTAACACCTATAAAACTCCTTCTAAACTCCTGTCTTTTGTCTGCTAATCAATTACTCAACTTTCTATAGAATTCTATTGTATACCAATTTGTCATCACTGGAGTATCAAGGTAAACCCCTTCAGGCAGTACAAATTGGTATACAAAATGGAGGTTAAAATTTACAAACTTCTCGAAAACATTTTCATGCCAATTATGTATCCTTACTGCCGGAATTCTACAGAAAAAGTGACACCTTGATAAAGCTCGTTTGCTCATAAATAGGACAGTAAGCAAGGGCTTGGATTCATCGTCACAAAGTTTTACGGACAACATCACGATCTTGTGAACCACTATTAGATATCTGTTTGCATACCTGCCAACTACCTAAATAGGGGCTTCAAATCCACTTTATTGTTTTTTTAGCGGCGTGATATTACAGCCTGTAAATTTGATGCAGTCCAATAGATAAGTTACTATTACTTTTATTTCACCAAACAAGTTTACAAGTCCAAACGGCAGCTAGCTGATTTTTTTTTCTTTTGTTTTTGATACTGTCCTGATGATTAGTACAATAAAATACAGTGAAATCTGTCCAACCCTGACTTAACCTCAAACCTGTTTAAACCACAATCTTGTCTACAAGAATGTGTTTACAGACCTCTACCTTATCCAAACATGTTGATTTTGTGATCAATAAAATATTTGAAATTAAAAAAAAATAAATCAAAATATTTTAAGGTCCGTAGGCCTAACCCTGTGTTTATAGACCATTGTCTAAACCAAACGTGTTGTAAGGTCCGTTTGTATCAATATATATATCTGGTCATGTGTTTACAGACCTCTGCCTAAACCAAATGTGCTGTTATTATTAAAGGTCCCTTTGTATCAATATATACATCTGGTCAGGTGTTTACAGACCTCTGCATAAACAAAACGTGTTGTAAGGTCCTTTCGTATCAATATATACATCTGGTCAGGTGTTTACAGACCTCTGCCTAAACCAAACGTGTTGTATTAAGGTCCCTTCGTATCAATATCTATACCTGACTGCATTACAGATCTCTGTTGTAAGGTCCTTACACCTGGTCCTGTGTTTATATACCCCTGTCTAAACCAAAAGTGTTGATCATTATTTACACCTGGCCACATGTTTAAAAAAACCTTTGCCTGAACCAAACATGTTGTAAGGTCCCTACAACTGGCCCTTTGTCTAAACCAAACGTGGTGTAAGTCCCTTTGTATCAATATCTACACCTGGCCCTTGTTTCAGAACTCTTGCCTAAAGCAAACTTGTTGCAATGTCCTTTTGTGTCAATAAATAATGAAAGGATATGGAGTAAATGCACATGGGACCAAGTTTCTTTAAATTGATGGTAAAAACAAGCAATGGAACAATGCTTGAGGTCACCAGGAGGCCTCCAGTCAATTATACACTTTGCTGATACCTCATAGGTTCAATTTTTACATATTCTGATCCTGTGTTCACAGACCTCTGCCTAAACAAAAAAAATCTCCGATGGGATTCAGTAAAAACAGAATTCACGGTAATAAAATTCTGAATTTAAGCTACAGAAAGTGGGACAGCTTTGTAAGTAATATCGAAATAATATCCACATGGAGACAACAAATAAAGGTTATAGAAACTTTCTGAAAGGTCACTGGTAATTAAGGGGGTTCGCTACTCGATTTGAAAATAAATAGGATTTCAAATAAACATGATTTTTTATTATTAAAAAAGAAAAAAAATTAAGTGAAAAAATTGATAGGTTGATGATCTAGTTTTTGAGATTTAAGTGACTGAAAATTTGGCGGGAAACCGAACTCCTCTGATTTTTCATAGGATTAACATTATCAAGGAATGATCATGAACGAATGAGACAAAATAAATAGAATTCAATGAAATTTTTACAGAATGCTCACAAAGATGTATAAAATGAAATTATGGAAAAAAATAAGGGGGTCAATGGGCAAAAAATTATAATGCTTTTAAATGGATAAAACCCGAGGATTCCGAAAATCTGACAAAAATCCCAAAACAAGGAGCAAACCTCCTTAAATGTATACACAAATACACACATTATGGTCATCTTGTGAAGGTCTGGTGGATTGTTGTTTGTGATTGAAATTTATGTATTCTTATCCAATTTCTGGATAAATTTTCATAGAACTCTTCAAAGCTGAAGGGTACAAATTCATATATAGGTTTATGAAAGGTTGTCCTTCCTCAAATATGTTAATATGAGGATCTAAAGAGCTTTTAATGCTCCCTGGACCATGACTGACAAGGCAGCCATAATTGTTACTATTGAAAGTCTCTTATTAATAGACCTCAATGTTTAAAATATGTTCCCTGCTCCCAGCACTCTTGGATCTTGGATTTCAACTTACTTGCTGGACACATTTTTCAAAGGGGCCAAGTAAGGACAAACACTAACAAGTTTGGTTTTAACTGGCTAAGTAGTCTCTGTGGAAAAGAATTTAAGAGTTTTTTTTACCTAAGGGTCTTATGTAAAACTAAGTTCCATGATGAGAACCATCTTGGATTATGTACGGACTAAAAGGTACCATCAAACAACTACTATGACCAAGTCTGGTTCAAATTGACCAAGTAGTAAAATGATTTTTCCCTTTGAGTATAATGGTAAATAAGCTCCCACTGGCAGCCATTTTAGATGAGGTGTGGACTTGCCTAATGCATCTTTGTTTTTTAAGAAACCACCCTAGGACTGTTGTGGCCAACTTTGGTGCCAACTGGCTTTTTGGCTTATAAGGGAAGATCTTTGAATGTTCCACATGGGATGCATTGTTAAATTATATGTTTGCTGCCAGTAGGGTCCCAAGTTGAACAATATTCCCCTGGAAGCCATCTTGGATCTGAGCAAGTCTTGGATCTGAGCAAGACACATCTTATTCAAGGGAGCTAACTAAGAACAATTGTGACCAAGTATGGTTTCTATTGGCCATAAAGATTCAGAAAGGATTTTCAATGTTTTCTCATGGCATTCAATGTTAAACCAAGTTCCCCATTGGTGGTCATCTTGAAGAAGGCAAAGAGTTTATGGACACAAATTTTTAATGAAACCAGCTAAGAAATATTGTGGCCAAGATTGTTTCCAATTTGCTATGTGGCTTTAGAGGAGATCTTTGAATGTTTTTCAGTAGGGTGTAATTTTAAACTTTGTTTGGATGCAGACTTGCTGGACACATTTTAAAAGGGGGCTAACTTAGGACAATTTCAACCAAGATTTCCTTTCGATTTGCCAATTAGTTTAAGAGAAGAAGATCTTTGAATATGTTTACTCACAGGGTTCAATGCTTAACCAAGTTCTCTGGACACGATAAAAACTTGTCAGAAAACTTCAAATCTTATTAAAATTCGATTTGCCTAATATTCATTCCATGCAGTGACTGTAAGGACCTATTTGCAGATCTAATTTTAAACAGAATGGAAAACTTCCATCATTAAGATATGATGTATACGTGGACATCCTGAACTTTTTGCAAGTAAATTAAGTGAGAAACAAACTGTCAGTAATTGCAGCCATAATGTTTGTTCTTCACACTTTTGGGATTAAGTCTTGAATCTAGATATTCTTGAAATGATTTTGGTTATAATTTACTCGTAGTTTCAGAGATTTTTGAAAAAGTTAATAAAGGATGGATGGATGACAGATGCCAAGTGATGGCAATGGCTCCAATGACCCTTTACTTCTACAAGGCAAAACAGTCTGCGTTGTTTAAAATTTCATCAAAATCAATGAAACATGTATAACAGAACATGTTTACCCCGCCAACATACCAGTTCTTACTATCATAAAATTTTCCATCATTTTACTGTCCATATCCAAAATGCTTTTACCTTTCTATACAGGTATTGTTCAACCAGTTTGTCAAGTTGCCAATACAATTGATCAATTTAAATTGCCCAATAGGTATTCATACAGGTAACACTATAGTTTACCTGGTGGGATTTAAATCAGTACTCAATGAAAAGAATATCTATTTGCCCCTTGCATGTTACCTTTAGCTAATGAATTTTTTTTACTGTAATATTTCAAAGAAAATATTTCATTTATCTCATTTTTTTATTGTTTTCTTTTGCTTCTTCCTTTTTTATCCAGTTGTATGTTAGTGTTCTTCAGTTTATATTGTATATTTACAAAAGTGTGGTTTAAATGCATTGTACTCATTGTTAGTACATAAATTGGAATGCATGATATTTTTATTATATTGTTTTTATGGTGTTCTGAAGGTTTGCATAAACATTCCAGGACATTTTAGAAAACAATTCCTAAATTATAATACAGTGAATACAGTTCACTCTTATAACAACAGGTAAATATGTAGGTGACAATTAAATGACCAGACATTGAGATGTTGTTTAAATCACCTCAGGGGTAGCTTGCTTTTTAGGGATCGACAGGTCCATTTTTAGTGCTTTTCACATGGTTAAAATCTGATGAAAAAAGACTTTCAGATTAAAAATAAAATATCATAATACAGGAATATCATTTATTAACTTTTCTTGAAGGATAATATCAGTGTTAGTTTTGTTTGTTTCCAAAAGCAGACAGCTTTTCCCCTCTTTAAATGAGTTCATCCAGTGTTTGATTCATAGTCATTTCTAGTTTGGATTTGGTGTTGAAAAGTCACTTAGATTTATTACATCATTGATGGGACTATTTTATCTATTGGTGAAAAGGAAATATATCATATTCCATTATATAGTTGGATTTATTTAGTATATATTTTGTGTGTTTCGTTCTCTGAAAAAGGAAATATATTGAATTCTGTTATATTGTTGGAATTATTGGCATAGTATATTTTGTGTGTTTCGTTCTCTGAAAAAGGAAATATATTGTATTCCGTTATATTGTTTGAATTATTACCATAGTATATTTTGTGTGTTTTGTTCTCTGAAAAAGGAAATATATTGTATTCCATTATTATATTGTTGGAATTATTGGCATAGTATATTTTGTGTGTTTCTTTCTCGAGGAATAAGTGTTTATTGAAACATAATTCTGATATTGTGGATCTACCAAGTGATTTCAAATATAACGTTATGCAGATTCTTCTTATAATAAGTTTTTCTTATTATGGATTTATTTAATTGGAAATCAAAATTCATCTTTAATATTATTATTTATATTGGATTATTTGTTTTGGAGGCAGAAATCATCATTATATAAAGCGTATGCATTTGAAAAAGGATATATAAATAAATCTAAAAGTTTATGTGTTCTAAAAGTGGATACATATTGCCAACAAGCCGCAAATAAATCCAGTTTAAAATATATATTGAAATTTATTTTAGTACTTTGCACCTGACCTCAGTACAACCAGGGATAGTATATACATGTAAATACAAAAATATTTCTTTGTTGTCACCCACTTTGTTATCCCATAGCCCAATGAAGTTGTAGAGGGGATATAGCGTTTGTCCTGTTTGTTTATCTGTCCCTTTGTCTCTGTTCATCTGTCACAAAGTGTAAACCATATATCTTTGGTATTACAAGTGATACTTGATAAGCTTTTGTCTATGGATGTTTCTTGGATAGTACTTGAGATTGATATTTAGAATATGTAGATTCTACCTACATTTCAAATACAATTGACGCAGGTTAAAGTTTTTTTTTTTAAAAATCCAGATCTTGAATATACTACTATGTATAATACTACAAAAACAAACATCGATCGGGCCAGGGATTAGCTGTCATATCTGACTGTTTCCTTTCCCTTGTTCATTTTTGAATCTTATTATTACTTACCACCCCCCCCCC
>MJUU01052483.1:33487-84028 GCA_002080025.1 Modiolus philippinarum | reverse complement strand
TGCTTTCTAGAATTAATCTCATGATGATGATACTGGGTAACACTGGATCCTATCCTATTGCAGATTTGCCAACCCCTCTTGTTCAAAAATAGTAAGTAATTTGATCAGAAATTTAAGATGAAAAAAATTATATTATGATTGTAATTTTGGCACAGAAAATACACCTAACAGTGAATGGCAAATTACATAGTCACACAATACTTAGACTAGACTCAAGAATAGAACTTTCTTAGATGGAACCTAGAATTTTTCATTCTTTTTTTTTATATTTCGGGAACTGCCAATTTCAACCAAACATACAGAACAGAATTGAAATAATGGACTGGAACTGAAAATTTTCTGGAAATACCCCAAATTGACCAAATTGTAAGGAAATGGTAGAACATTGTAAGGGCATAAGATTACTCTGAAACTAGTCAGCTTTATGCTAAAATAGTAAGGATAGGCAAGTCTACTATTGAAAAAATGTTTTATTCATTCAAGTATCTGTATGATTTTCAATATCCCACATGTCCTGATGTCAGTCTTTAGTAGCAAAACCAACAATTTTTATTCTAGGAGAAAATGGTTTTTCTTTAAATTCGTTATGATCCCTCTAACATGTCCTCTGATATATGGCTATTCACTTTTACTCCTACGTAATTTGATACTTACATACATAGGATCTGGTCCCTTTGGTCGGCTGAATGATGGTGCTCCTTGCCATACTGGGGCATAACCCTACAAAACAAAACAACAAAATCAATAGCATCAAAATATCTATTACCATGCCATTACAAAATACAACACAAAAAATATTTTCTACACATGCAGAACTGAGAAATATTTGCCATTTTGACAGATTTTACTGTTTTTCAGAAAATCAGGCATAAAGAAGAGGTATGATAAGACTTAGTTGGCCCAAAATAAAATTTTAAAACCAGCCATTGAAACATTATGACTTTAATATTTCAATACATATCTCATACATTGACTTTTTGAGTGGATTGAATGAATTGAAAAATTTTACATTTCTACTTGGATTATAAAATTTAATATGTACATGTCCAATAAATTTTTATGCATAAATTAAAACCATGCTTAGGAACGTCACTATCGAAACATATCTGTATTTGTATGAAAGTCTGTAAATTTTAGCTACTTTACAGAAATAGTCAACAAAAATACACTTAAAAAAAGTCCAAAAACTTACTGGAGGTCCTGCAGGTCCTGGTGCTCCTGGGGGTCCAGATGGTCCCTGGAATAAAAAGCGTGTCCATTTGAAATAAATCTCATTGAAAAATATATAATCAAAAATAAATTGTAAATAATAAAATATCAATTAATTAAACATTAAAGCATTATTGAGGATAATTTCATCAAATATTAAAAGTTGTGAAAGCATTTAAATGATAAAACAAATAATAATAATAGTATTGAATGATCCATTTTTCATAACTTTGTTTCAATTTTGCATGTAAATAAAATATTAGTGATCTGTCACAATTTTACTTTATTTTTTAAGGCTTTCATTCACTCTTTTCATAATTAATTAAAATCTACTATTTCAAAGAGGCAAAATTAATTCTAAGATTTTATAATTTACTTGTTGTAGGGACAATGTAAGCTAATATCACTGAACTCTACTTGACGTCATAACTTACGGTTAATCCATCGTCACCCTGTGGTCCTCTTGGTCCCTGAAATAAAAAAAATGTTGATATTTCATTGTTTGTAAACCTATGCCTTTAAAAGGAAAAAATTGACTTTAAAATATTGCTGCAGGAATAGGGTTTCTTGAGCTTATTTATCTTTGAAAACTATATCAAAATAATAAGAATTTATAAAAAGTTTCTTTTGTGCCTTTTATATGTGTTTATCCGTAATTTGTCAGTGATACTGATAATCTCAGTATCACCGTACTGGACATTATCACGAAATTATTAGGTCACTGTGAAGGCATCACATGCGGGTTGCTATGCTGACCTCATAATTTGTACTATTTGTCGTGTTCATACGCGTAATGTCCTATATTCCATATTTAGATGCTGTATAGAAAATCCAACTATGCAATTAATTTTAGCATCAATAAAGTGCCTCTCATCCCAGTAATGTTGAAACATTTCATTCTCCAGACGGACAAATGGCACTCCTATTTTTATTTCAAACCATTTCTCTCTCTTTCTTTTTATTTTTATACTCCAGTCAGACAAAGGGTCTGATCAGGACCACGAGTTTGTCAGACCCAAATGACCAGTCAAATCTTAAGCTGATTCCAACAAAACTGTTAAACCTTCTAAACCCCAGTTAAACAGCCATTTCTAGAGTAGTGCAACATTTTAATGTGAGACTGAATAATGATAATATCACTTACGGGTGGGCCAGGTTGTCCGGGTTGTCCTGGATCTCCATCTCTTCCTGGCATTCCTCTATTACCAGCAGATCCCTGTAACCATGTAAATGTTTAAATCAATACATAGTTACAAATTATATTGTTGTTTATAACAATTATATAATGAAAGTTGAAAAAGAAAGAAAATGACAACATAAAACTTATATAATTTCTATCAATGACATTTTGCAACATGTGGTTTGGTTTCCACTGATATATTCACTTTTAACGTTTTAAGGCCATTTAGAGCTTGCTGTATGGTGTGAGGTTCCTCACTGTGTTGAAGACCCTACCCTGACCCTAATATCTTTTAACCTAGAGATGGGATGTTGCCACCTTGACATTTACCCCATTTCCTTTCTTTTTCATATTGTCTATTTGTATACTTGTGGTGTGAGCCTTTAAAATCTCTATTTTTTCAGTATTTACAATATAATTTTTGTGCTGAAAGTTTAACTTTAATTTTTACAAATGTACTATTATGAGCATTGGTGATGTATATCATTTTCTTTACAGATGTACAAAAAACTTACTGGTTGTCCGGGAGGTCCTGGTGGTCCACTTATACCTTTTTCTCCTGTTTGTCCCTGTAATTATATTATACATACATATTTATAAACAATAAACCACTAATGAATTCAGTTATGTGACAAACACCACATAACCAGCATACCACAGTAGTAGTGGTGTTCAATCGGATGAAAATACAAACCAATTATCTATCATAATCGGTTAGGCTTAACCGACCGATTATCGGTCATAATCCATTATTCTGCAATTCCTCCTTTAAATTTGCTTTAGGACTTTTGAATATGTGTCTGCAGTATGAAGTGTTTGCTTTTCATTGGAACTAATGAATAACAATATTTGCGCCTGTTCCAAGTCATGAATATGTTGGTCATTGGCTTGTGCTTGTTTTCTAATAATATTTTAGTTTCTTGATATTCGGGTGATTGGGCGTGGTTTGTTTCCATTGATTTATTCACTTTACTTTTTTTGGGGCCATTTAGAGCTTGCTATATGGTGTGAGGTTTCTTGCTGTGTTGAAAACCATATGGTGACCCCTAGATGCTTTGTTCTGGGTCGTTTTAACCTGGATATGGGATGTTGTCCCCTTGACGTTTACCCCATTTCCTTTCTTTTTCATATTCTTATATTCTAAATGGTTTAGTTTGTAAATGTGAAATTTGTATATATAAATGTACATAATAAAGCTTTAGTTCCTTTACTGAATTTGGATAACCACTGACTTTAGTTTGGTTCTAACTGGCGTATTAGTTTTTCAATTGGGAAGATCTTTGAAACTGTTCCAATAGAATCCAGTGTTAACCTATGATTTACTGGCAGCCATCTTGATAGAATCAAAACTTGCTGGACATGTTATAAAATGGGTCTATCTGAAGTGCATTGTGACCAGGTTTTGTTGCAATAGTACTGATAGTTTCAGAGAAAGGGATTTAAAAATATATTCCCATAAGGTCTGATGTTAAGCTATGCTCCCTGCTGGTGGCTATCTTGTTTCTGGTATAGACTTTTTTGTACAACGGATAACCCAAGGACTACTGTAACTTATTTTAGTTCCATTTGGGCAAGCAGTTTATGAGAAGAAGATCTGTATATATGTGTGCCATAGGCTCCAGTGTTAAATAATGTTCCATTCTAGCTGCATCTTTGAAACCCCAAAACAAAGTTTTATATACATGTATAGGGACAACCCAAGGACTGTTGTAACCAAGTTCATTGTTCCGATTGGCCCAGTAGTTTCAGAGGAGAAAATCTTTAAATTAAAATGTTCATGATGGACAGACATAGAAGAAGGACAATAGACATATGATGGAAAGACTAGGGAATGACGGATGCAAAGTGATGGAAAAAGAACATCCTGGTTTTAACAAGCTGAGCTGAAACTGATCAGGGAGGGCAAGTTTTCAAATGTATTTACTTTTCATGGCCTTCCTATTTTTTTCCCTAAAGGTCACATATACTTTTAGTTAACCGATTATCAATCGATTGAAGAAAATCTCAATCGATTAATCACATCTGGATAGTCAACCGACCGATTTGAGACATTTTCCGATCATCGGAACACCACTACACAGTAGGCAAATCAAGGGTACGTAGGCTTTATTTTGTGCCCAGACAACTTTAGATAGAGAGAATATTGTAAAAGGGAAACTTTCATGAGGGGTTTATTTTCCCTAACTTTGTGATGTACACATATTTGCAAAAATTTCCCGTCATGTAAATTTGTTACTATTACAAAAGTAACAATACGTTAGCAAGATTCGCAAATCAGGAATAGGTTTAGGAATCAAGTTTGTGAAATTATCTCTAAAAGGATTCTCATAGTGTCATATCTTAAACTATGTCCATTCCCCTCCCCCTTAAGATTATATTTAAAAGTGTTCCCATTATGTCCAATGTTCTATGTCCCCTCCCCCTAATCAACTTTTGCAGCCATCATGGATNAAATGTAATCCATGTGCAAAAAATTTTAGCACTGTTTGAATGGATAAAACCCGAGGATATAGAATGCTTCTGAAATCTGAGGCTCGTACTCCCTTAATCCTCCCTAAAGTTTTTTTTACATACTCAATATTTATTTCAATTATACGTGTATATGTGGTGTATCTGCTACCGCAGAAAACTCGCCTACAAGTTTTCATGCATTGTTCAGAGAAACTATTTGACTCGAAGTTATCCAAGAAGATTATTCACCGCGTGTGAGAAGAAGTGCTTAAAGATCAATTATTATTGAATTATTATATTTTGCTTTAGGCAACAAACTCGAAAATATTGAATATAATGTGAATAGAACACCATATGTCCTCGCGCTTTCTGTGAAAGTTGTTGTTGTGTAATTTTTAAAATTTGACTGTAAAATTTATACTTTATATGCAAACAAGAAAGAAGCTTCTGCCTTAAGATTATTTGATGTTTCGTTACTTTCATTGATCTTGCAATTATAAATGTGCTTGGATCACGAATCAGTCCAATAAAGTTATTTGATTTGATTTGATTTAATTTAAATCTGATTTGTATGAGTAGTTTCTTATAATCCAGGTTATATTTATTTTTATACCCCCGCTTTAGTGGGTGGTATAAAGTGATCATTGTGTCCGTTCTTCCGTTGGTCCGTTCGTCCGTCCGCAATGGGGGTACACACTTTGTTGCGTAAACTCCTCCTAGACCACTAAGTGAAATTCAATGAAACTTTCACAGAATTTCAAGTACATATTGCCATTGTGCACCAGCCATTTTAAAATTTTATTTGATATTATTTCCTATTTATTTTTTTTATTCTAGAATCAAGAGTAAGGGGCGGAGATGTATATTAGTGAGCTCTGTTCACACTTTTTCTAGTGTTTCTCGTTTTCTTTTCTGAAAAGTAATGTGATATTATTCTTATCTCTATTACTAGACATACCTGAGACAACACTACTATCTATAACTTTCTTTCCTAACTCCAGTAACTTTTCGTGTGACACTGGATCTTTGTCTACGTCTAAATCTAAAAATTCCTGAAATTTAATCAAGCCATAATATAACTAGTACGTTAAACACAATAGGTTTTAATACCAAATTACGTTCGGCAATTTTGTTCTACGGAATATTATCATTTAAGTTTTTGAAATCTGTTGGTGCTATTTCAAATAATCCAAGGAAAAGGTATGATTGCAACTCCTTTGGTACAACATTGCATTCTGATCATGCATTTGCCAAGAGCACTTAGTAATGCATTTTGTTATAAGTTGTATTTTTTATATTGTATTTGAATTAAAGTAGAATGGAAAAAAGAAGGGAAACGGGGAATGTGTCAAAGAGACAACGACCCAAGGGGGAGAAATAACAACTCAAAGCCACCATAAGATATTCAATGAACGGTGAGGAAACCCCACACCAAACGGTAGGTCGGAGTCGGCCCCTGAATAAAGAGTAATCAAGTTCAGCGAAATAAATATAATCCTAGACTCCTATAGACATTAAGTAAACTAACTAGAAAAAAGACAAGACATACAAAGGCTTAATAAATTTCCTGACTTAGGACAGGCTCAAACCTGCTGCGGCGGGATTAAACTAGTTTTATTGGGCCCAAACCTTCCTTCTACAGCCAATGTGATAAATCAAAAAAAAATCGTAACAACAGTAAACAGGTTCATTCTAACTTCATCCTTTATATTTTATAGGTATAAATTATACAATGTACAGACAAGCGAAATTCAACACAACATAATCCCGATTTTTCGCCAAAGACATAACTTGGCATTCTGGAAGTTAATTGTCTGAGACTGAGACTTATCAAACAGAAAAATCCAGAACAATAATTTCTAATTAATTGCATTTTCACAAATGTTGCAAAACTCCAAATACGGACCTAGTAGCATCATATTAGAAATACTTATGAAGCTCCTCCATGACATTTTATTATTTCAAGATCGTTTTTTTAATTATTGTGTATACCAAACATTTATGCTAAGCAGCTTCAGTACGTTAGCAAAAACTAAGAGAGTACGAGTCTCGGACAATTCGTGATTGGAATTTAACTATAACCTTTGTTTTGAAAAGCTTTGCTAAAAGAAAAGCATAAGCAAAATTATCAAAAATTTTGAAAATACATGTAAGGTTCTTTCCATAGTTTTTCTTCATTTTCCATTAGCTGATTATATGCCTTGAAATATATAAAAAAAAATACAATAGAAAGTAAATAGATTTTTGTACATTGTCGATTTTATGCATTTTAAAATATATCTGTGTCAAAGAAAGTATTATCCATGTGCATATTTGAAAGGATTTAAGTCAATGGGTGCTTCTGAAAACCTGGGCTCGAACTCCCTTGAACATTTCGAATAATTACTCTTTTTGCTTTTAAATTTACCTTTAGATCTAACGGTTGTCTGAAGTTTATAACCTTTGTGTTTTTGTCTGTCTGTGGAGTAAGAGCTGCATCTTGAATCAATTTACTGAAATCTTTTACAAATTGTTGTATTTTTGGATCAGCATATGAGAAAACTGAAAAAAATCAGATGTAAAAAGAAATATTAATGGTATACTTTGACTCTATAATTGACTTTATTTTTCAGTTTTCGCAATCTTTTGGTTAAAGCCTAAAACTACATTTTTCACGAATTAAGCAAAACAAACAAAAAATGTCCCAGCATTTTAGAATTCTGTGGTGTTTGTACTGCGAACAAGTATGCTATCCTCGCAAATAAAATCTACCTTAAACATCTGTTTAATTCGAGACTTTGTACACTGATGATGGCGCTATCCTTTTGTTTGCCAATAGATATACTCTGTATCCGTTCACAAAATAGTAAAGGTGTAAGCTGGATAATTTGAATAATAATTTTAAATTCAATTTCAGATGAAAAATTTGTAGATTTTTGTTTGTTTGTTTTTTGCATGTTTGTTTTTGTTTTTTTTTTGGTTTTGGTTTTGTTTTGTTTTTGTTTCCTTTTTGGGGGGGTTGTTGTTTTTTATTTTCATTTTATTTTTTTTTTTGTTTGTTTGTTTGTTTGTTTGGTTTTTTTTTTTTTTGGTTGTTTTGTTTTGTTTTTGTTTTTTTTTAATAGAATATAACTCCGAACTAGATAACTGTAAAATTTGTCATAAATTTTACATAATCAATGTTTATCATAGGAAGGATGTGAAAAAATAAATAGATACATAGATCATGCATAATTTTAAGCAAAAAATGTTGATAGGTTGATGTTTATTTCGCTGAACTTGATTACTCTTTATTCAGGGGCCAACTCCGACCTGCCGTTGGGTGTGGCGTTTTCTCACCGTTCATTGAAGATCTTATAGTGGCTTTGAGTTGTTATTACTCCCCTTTGTGTCGTTGTCTCTTTGACACATTCCCCGTTTCCCTCCTTTTTTCTGTAGTGTGCCCGTTTTTTAATAGTGTCAGAAATCGAATTCCTCTGGCTTTTTAATTTACTTTGCATTAAGGCAATTACAATGAAGATATATCAATAATTTCATCAAATTTTGTCAATCTTTACAAACATGTTGAGAAAAGAAAAGTGGGGGGTCAGTGTGCAAAATTACTAATGCATCATTATGGATAAAATATGAGAATTCCGAAAGTCATAGACAGTTTAAGAATCCCGAGGACTGCCCATCCTGAAAGACATTTTGTTATAGAATATGAAAAGAAATTAGGGGTTCCGTGGGCAAAGAACAAGTTCTTTAACTTTTAATTCTTTATTAGAAATGCATAATTTTACCCCTGAGGGTTGAAAGCATATATACAGACATAAAGACGAAATACAACATAAAATAAAATATACAAAATTATATAGGTCTATACGTATATTTAACATTTTTTTATATTGTTGATGGTGAACCATGCAATCATTTGTCCACTTTTCTCAGTATAAGTGACTTTTTTTATAAATGGAGCAACATATTGCAAGTGATCCGATGAAGATAATATCTCAACAATATTTGTATTGTTATTATAATGGTTTTCAAAAGTATTTACATTTTTTATTTTGAATTCCTGTCTAATAAGGTTATATTTTGGACATTGAACAAAGAAATGAGTTTAATGGACAAAACCAGAAATCTAACGGAAATATTTAGAATATGACCAGTTTTTTCTTACCTTGATCTGTTGGTTGAGACGATGACATACTTCTACTAATAGTTGTATAAGTTAAGTTTTTGACTTTGTTCGGCTTGACTAATTTGAATATATTTCTAATCATCACCCATGTGCATACATAAAACCACTTCAGAATATCTACAATACATATATGAGAAATTATTGACGATTCAAATAGCCAATAAAACCATGAAATGGGTAAGGGAGGGTAACTTTGAAAATTTTGGGGTAAATATGCGGCCAAACTATTTCTCATATCACAACAAAGTGGGTGGATTTACTTGTCAATTATTACTAATTCTTGTATCCTCGGATAATAGAGGGGATAATTCAAGTACCAATTTCCGACTTTCACCAATACAAATAGTACAAATACAAATTTATTTTAACAAAATCATGGCACAGTATCAGGCAAGAATGAAGAGAATGTATAAATGTAATATATGTGCAGCACTTGGTATTTTGACACTTGACTTTTACCAAATCAAATCAAATCAAATATTTATTGTCATATAAACATAGTTTGTGACATTAACAAATAAAACAAATAAAACTAAAACAAGCAATTAAAAAAAATAACAGAGTTACGAGTCCCCTGTTCTCAGTTCTAATGACCGTTTTATAAAGGACCAGATTTGGGCAAAATCACATATGATCACTATGAATATTTTTATCAAAATGAAAAGGGGACATATTTGTCAGAGGGTAGTATCAATGCATAAAATGAGATGAAAAATCATTGTAGATGTTCTCGGAAATATTTTAAGCTTTTCGTGAATTCCTGCTGTTGTATACAGTGCTATATGTGCTACAGTCCGATACATCGAGCACCACCCCCTCAAACACACTACCGTCCAAACACCTGTGTTTGATTCTCTACACTTAGAAGTCCACCAAGGATTGTATCAATAAATGTAGGGTAAAAAAGGCAAACTACATATTTCATCAAACATTCTAAGTGACATATATTTGCATGCAACCGCATATATACAAGCTTTCGCAAATGCGTATAATATCGAAGCGGCTTAGGGGTGCCAATATCCCATATCCGACATATCCTAGTAAGTCTGGAGTAAAATATCCATTTATGTTTGAAGATATCCCAATAATTATTGGAAAATCCCATATCTCATAATTCAAAATATCCCACATCCCTGTCAGTTTTGTCTCAAATATTTCATACCCCATTTTTAAAAGTAGTTAATATCCCATATCCCAATATACCCTAAACAAACCTCAATTTATGTGTCATCTTCTCATAAATAAGAAAAGCATTGATTAACCCAGAATAGAAAAAAAAACAAGTAAGCTTCAGCTTTAAAAAATTGTCAAAATTTAGAACTCTTACCTTGTCCTAAATAGTCTGAAAATAAGGTCACAAATTTTATCAGAAGACATATTTGTATAGTTAGATCAATACGTTATCACTACCACACTTTTATAATACTCAGAAAAAGTTCAATGTATGCACTTTTATATTACACAGAGCTTCCTGTAGAATCTCTTTGAGGTACGATGTGCAATTGGTTGCAGCTGTCATTTTTTATTCATCAACCGATCCGCCGATCCATACACAGTTATTTATGCATGATACTATGTTTAAACATTTCAATATCATTATTCCACTTGACAAAACATATAAGTTCCATCAAACTTTTTTTTACAGTTGATATAATGTTTACACTTCATAAAACCGATAAAAGAAGCCTGGTTTAAATCGGGGTTTTGGCCAATATTTTGTATTTGTCTATTAAATAATTTCGAGCCTCGCTCCGCTTGGCATTTTTTTCACTTGCACGCCCCTAAGTTAAAATCCTTGATCCATTTCTGATACATTATTATGTTTGGGATGTTAATGTGTTCTCTTCCTATCAGACAATCATGGAATTTTGTTTTTTGTGAATAATTAAGTTCAGTATTCTTCCAGTTTTCGTATATATTTTAGTGATTTTTTTTCAAAGAAAAGAAAAAAAAGAGAGTTTTAATTAAATTATTCATGTTTACATGAGCACCATACAGTTCCTTCCTTGCACTGATGTAATAAAGATATAGTAATTTAGAAATGAAGCTTGCAGACGCAAATAAGAAATACAAAATACGAAAAGATTTTACATAACAATGCAGATCAAACATAAACCCGGAATTGTACAGAAAAAAGTGACTACCTGGATAGAACTTGGTTGCTACGGCGTTTTGCATTTGCGCCGATTTGCATTTCATTTGCGCCGATTTTTTCTTTCATTTGCGCCGATAATTTTTTTCATTAGTGCCGATTACTTCTTTCATTTGCGCCGATTTTTACTTATTAATTTTGTGTCAAATACAGGTAAATTTTCATTTGTTTACACTATACTGATGAAATTTTTAAAAATGCTTACTCAAAAAGCTTACACGTGTTAAAGATAAAGCTCAAAGGGTGATAAAAATGGAATAAAAATATTAATGTAGGTGTTTAACTAAGTACATATTTATACAAAGAGGAACTGTAGTGGCTCAGTCTTTACAAGACGTACTAGTACTACATTGGTATCAATAAGGCAGTGAGGCAGTTTATAGTTTGTAGAATTATTTGATATAAGTCTTTCGTAGTTATTTTTATCTTTAAATCTCAAGTTTTAAGCTCCAACTTTTATTTTGGAATTTTCAACTTTTCCTATCTCAAAAATAAATGAAAAAATGAAATAATCTACCGAAAATAATGTTTATCTTAAATGGGGCATTAATGCACTTTCGGTATTTTTTTTAGCACTGCTTATTTCCAGATCTTATTTTAATGCATACTACATGTAATTTACTTGACGTGTCATTTGAAAAAAAATCGGCGCAAATGAAAAATAAAATCGGCGCAAATGAAAAAATGAAATCGGCGCAAATGAAATCTTTGAAATTTATAAAATCGGCGCAAATGTCATACGCCCGGTTGCTCACAAATAGACTATTTAAAAAAATATGTTTCTCATAACTTGAAGTCATCATCACAGACGTTTTACGGTCGACATCACGCTATGAAATATCTGTTTGTATACCATACCTGCCAACTTTTGAGAGTGCACATGGGGATTTTGACATCTAAAGAGGGCTTCAAAGAACGGGCTTCAAGCATACCATTAAACCTAAATAGTGACTTCAAATCCACTTTTCTGTTTTTTTTTTTTTTTTTTTTTTTTTTTTTTTTAGCTGTNGTAAAACCCCTATAAATATGGATAATTGGCAATTATGTGTTTGCCAGATGACAAACAGACCCGGCACTTTGGACTATCGGTGTGTAACCAACAGACTTTCCCCTTTACAGCTAAAGTTGTTTTTTTTCCTCTCTGAAAACTTCAAAGTTAATGCTGTCATGGGTAAAACCCCTATAAATATGGATAATTGGCAATTATGTGTTTGCCAGATGACAAACAGACCCGGCACTTTGGACTATCGGTGTGTAACCAACAGACTTTCCCCTTTACAGCTAAAGTTGTTTTTTTCCTCTTCTAGATGTTCAACATCTTGTCTTACAAGAAGGGGAGATGCTTACTCTACCAGCGCACCTGATCACACCCATGGTTTTATTGGTTCCGTGTCTTTGGATTCTTCTGTGTCGTATTCATGTGATGTCTTTAGTTTCATTGTGTTTCCGATTTTGCCAACATTGGATGCCATTGTCCTTGGGTTAAGTATTGCAGGATATTCAACATTTACATAAAATTTATAGCTATTTTGATCTTGACCCTTGGAATAAAGATTTTAAATTCAAAAGGTATTTCCTTTCCTGTGTAAAATAGGTATGCCTCGAACCAAGTTTGCAGTTAATCTGATGCAACGATGTTGTGGTCAACTAAGGCAAGTAGTATCTTAGGCAAGTAGTAACTCGCGTAGAGGGCTGCATCCAGATTTACAGACTGTCTAAGGACCGGCGGTACGTACCGTGTATCTTGTTATAGCTCGAGCCGAGGGCAAAGGCTCAAACAAGGAACAGGTCCGTATCAAGGGCCCTTGGGCAGTCTGTAAATTTTATGCAGCCCAATACATAGGTTACTATTACTTTTATTTCACTGAACAAATTCACAAGTCCAACGCCGCTAGTTGATTTTTTTCTTTTGTTTTTGATAGTCCTGGTGATTAGTACAATTTAAAATACAGTGAAACCTTAAACTCAAACCTGTCTAAACCACAATCTTCTCTACAAACCCATCTTAACAGACCTCTACCTTAACCAACATGTTTTAAGGTCCCTACGCCTAATCCTGTGTTTACAGACGTCTGCCTAAACCAAATGTGTTGTAAGGTCCGTTTGTATCAATATATACATCTGGTCATGTGTTTACAGACCCCTGCCTAAACCAAATGTGTTGTAAGGTCCCTTTGTATCAATATATACATCTGGCCATGTGCTTACAGACCTCTGCCTAAACCAAATGTGTTGTAAGGTCCCTTTGTATCAATATCTACACCTGATCATGTGTTTAAAGACCTCTACGTAAACTAAATGTGTTTTAAGGTCCATTTGTATCAATATCTACACCTGGTCATGTGTTTAAAGACCTCTGCCTAAACCAAATGTGTTGTAAGGTCTGTTTGTATCAATATATACATCTTGTCATGTGTGTCAATACCTCTACCTAAACCAAATGAGTTGTAAGGTCCCTTTGTATCAGTAACTACATCTGGTCATGTGTTTACAGACATCTGCCTAAACAAAACGTGTTGTAAGGTCCCTTTGTATCATTATATACATCTGGTCATGTGTTTACAGACCTCTGCCTAAACAAAACGTGTTGTAAGGTCCCTTTGTATCAATATATACATTTGGTCATGTGTTTACAGACCTCTGCCTAAACAAAACGTGTTGTAAGGTCCCTTCGTATCAATATATACATCTGGTCATGTGTTTACAGACCTCTGCCTGAACAAAACGTGTTAAAAGGTCCCTTTGTATCAATATATACATCTGGTCATGTGTTTACAGACCTCTGCCTGAACAACACGTGTTGTAAGGTCCCTTTGTATCAATGTATACATCTGGTCATGTGTTTATAGACCTCTGCCTAAACAAAACGTGTTGTAAGGTTCCTTTGTATCAATATATACATCTGGTCATGTGTTTACAGACCTCTGCCTAAACAAAACGCGTTGTAAGGTCCCTGCATATCAATATATACATCTGGTCATGTGTTTAAAGACCTCTGCCTAAACAAAACGTGTTGTAAGGTCCCTTCGTATCAATATATACATCTGGTCATGTGGTGACAGACCTCTGCCTACACAAAACCTGTTGTAAGGTCCCTTTGTATCAATATATTCATCTGGTCATGTGTTTACAGACCTCTGCCTAACCAAAACGTGTTGTAAGGTCCCTTCGTATCAATATATACATCTGGTCATGTGTTTTCAGACCTCTGCATAAACAAAACGTGTTGTAAGGTCGCTTTGTATCAATGTATACATCTGCTCGTGTGATTAAAGACCTCTGCCTAAACAAAATGTGTTGTAAGGTCCCTTCGTATCAATATCTATATCTGACTTAGCATTACAGGTCTCTGCTTTAAACAAATTAAACAAACATGTCCAAAGGCCCTTGCACCTGGTCCTGTGTTTAAAGACCTCTGACTTAACCAAACATGTTGTAAGGTCCTTGCACCTGGCCCTCTGTATAAACCAAAAGTGTTGATCAATATTTACACCTGGCCACATGTTTATAAAAAAGCCTTTGCCTTAACCAAACATGTTGTAAGGTCCTTACACCTGGCCCTTTGTTTATAGACCTTTGTCTAAACCAAACGTGGTGTAAATCCCTTTGTATCAATATCTACATCTGACCCTTGTTTCAGAGCTCTGCCTAAAGCAAATTTGTTGCAAGGTCCTTTTCTGTCAATAAACGATGAAAGGATATGGAGTAAATGCACATGGGACAAAGTTTCTACAAATTGATGGTAAAAACAAGCAACGGAACAATGAGGCCTTTAGTCAATTATGAACTTTGCCGATACCTCATTAGTTCAATTTTTACATATTCTGACCCTGTGTTTACAGACCTCTGCCTATACCCAAAAAAATAGAATTCACGGTAATAGAAATCTGAAAAGTAGGACAGCTTTGTATGTAATATCCACATGGGGACAATTAAAGGTTATAGAAAGTTTCTGGTGCAGTCCTGGTGGATTGTTGTTTGTGATTGTAATTTATGTATTTCCTGTGTCTTTTCTTTTCAAATTTCTGGAAATCTTCAAAGCTGGTGGGAGCCAATTCATATATAATAGCAGTCAAAGGTTTATCCTTAAATATGTTATATAATAAGAGGCTCTAAAGAGCTTGTAATGCTCCCAGGACCATGACTGACATAAGACAGCTATAATTGTTACTATTAAAAGTCTCTTATTAATAGACCTCAATGTTTAAAATATGTTCCCTGCTCCCAGCCATCTTAGATCTGATGTCAACTTACTTGCTGGAAACCCCACACCTGATCTGCCGTTGGGTGTGGGGTTTCCTCACCGTTCATTGAAGATCTTGTGGTGGCTTTGAGTTGTTATTACTCCCCTTTGGGTGGTTGTCTCTTTCACTCATTCCCCGTTTCCCTTCTTTTTTTCTATTACTTGCTGGACATTTTTCAAAGGGGCCAAGTAAGGACAAACACTACCAAGCTTGGTTTTAACTGGCCAAGAAGTGTTTGTGGAGAAGAATGTAAAAGAGTTTTTGACCTAAAGGTCTTATGTTAAACCAAGTTCCCCAACAAGAACCATCTTGGATGATGTATGGACTTGACATATTTATTAAAAGGTACCACCAAAGGACTATCATGACTAAGTTTGGCTCAAATTGACCAAGCAGTGAAATGATTGTTTTCCTTTCCTTAGAGTATAATGGTAAACTAAGCTCCAACTGGTAGCCATTTAAGTTGAGGTGTGGACTTACCTAATGCATTGTTTTAAAAAACAACCAAAGGACTATTGTGACCAAGTTTGGTGCCAATTGCCTTTTGGCTTAGAAGGGAAGATCTTTGAATGCTTTCCCATGGGATGCTTTGTTAAACTATAGTATGTTCCCTGCCAGTAGGGTCCGAAGTCCTGGAAGCCATCTTGGATCTGATGTGGACTTGCACGACACATCTTATTCAATAGGGCTAAGTAAGATCAATTGTGACCAAGTATGGTTTCTATTGGCCAGACAGATTCATAGAAGATTTTCAATGTTTTCTAATCACATTCAATGTTAAACCATGTTCCCAATTGGTGGCTATTTCGGAGAAGGCACAGACTTTATGGACACAAACTTTTTTAATGAAACCAGCTAAGAAATATTGTGGCCAAAATTGGTTGGAATTGGCCATGTGGCTTTAGATGAGAAGATCTTCCAATGCCTTCTAAAAGGGTGTAATTTTAAACTTTGTTCCTTGTCGGCAGCCATCTTGGATTTGATGCAGACTTGCTGGACACATGTTTTCAAAGGGGTCCAACTTGGAACAATTGCAACCAAGTTAAGTTTTGAGTGGCTAATTAATGTTAGAATAAAAGATCTTTGAATGTGTTTTCTCACATGAGTTCAATGTTTAACCAAGTTCCCTGGACAAGGTATGAACTTGTCAGAACACTTCAAATCTTATTAAAATAAGATTTGCCAATATATCCATGCAGTGACTGTAAGGACTCTTTGTAAATCTAATTTTAAACAGATTTGAAAACTTCAACCATTAAGATAAGATGTATACTTGGACATCCTGATCTTTTTGCAAGTAAAATAAGTGAGAAACAAACCGTCAGTAATTGCAGCCATAATGTTTTTTCGTCACACTTTTCGGATTAAGTCTTGAATCTAGATATTCTGGAAATGCTTTTGGTAATAATTTAAACTTAGTTTCAGAGATTTTTGAAAAGGTTAATGAAGGATGGATGGATGGATGACAGACACTGACAGAGACCAAGTGATGGCACTGCCTAACATGACCTTTTACTTCTACATGGCAAAACAGTATGTGTTTGTTTTAAATTTAGTCAAAATCCACTTGATACTTGTATAACAGAAAATGTTTACCCCACCTACACACCAGGTCTTACTATCATAATGTTCCATCAATTTCAAATTAACATTTATTATGTACTGGTAAACTTCATGTTTTTCTCCATGGAAGGTTTCATCTTGGGTGTTGAAATCATATTGCAACATTCATGATAACAAAACAGTATAACTTATAGACAAGACTAACTGACAGACAAGGGAATTGAAGGTAGAACAGATGACCAGAAGAACAGGAAGAGAAACAGATGAACAGACAAACAAAAAGATGGACAAATTGATCCCTTTATCCTTTTTCAAAGCTTCTGCAAGTCCAACATGATCTACAGACTGAGGAAAACAACAGCCCCTCCCTCCATTACATAATGGTTCCTTTTCATTATGGAGGTCTGACATATTGTTGTAAGGGATGTATAACAATAAAGAGACATCAAGGTGGCTTCCAGATGAAGAACAATAAAAGTATTGTTCCATTGCTAATATTTACCATGTATTTGTAAAGAATTTGTCTCCGGTACATTTGCTCCATATCCTCTCATTGTTTATCATGAACTGTATATAAAAGTAACAAAAAAACAAAAGATAAAATTTTAATGAAATTTTATTCCATAGACTGAATTAAATGAAGCGATGAAACGACACTGTAGAGATAAAAATAGAATTATTGATCTGCATGAGTGATTTTCATGGTATAAAACTTTACAGATGACCGATTTTCATATAAAAAATTTAATTACAAAATTACGATAATTATAAATTGAATGTTTTCCACTGATGTAATGTACCGAATTCTTATCCATCTAACTTTCATCAAAATACATTTACATAAATTGTCTTTGACGAACTAAGAAACACTTGAGCATATACATAGTATAAAATATCTAGTTTTCAATTTTTTTCATACCATACTTTCTCTCACTCTCTCGCATACACATTTGGACGGAATTGAAAGGGACTCTTACATACAATCAACATCACAATATTTGTCATGAGATTTCCCATACTCATCAAGTTACCATGGATAAAAATAAATATCTGCCATGATTTTTACATAATTTGTACATATTATAGCATTTTTTGGAAATCTGCCATTTTTATTTTTTGCCATGATTTATCAATGGCAGATTTTCAAACAAGACTATATTTATCTAAACAATTTGATCTTATCAAAGTACACAATTACAATTTTCAAAACACATAAAAAAAAATTATAAAAATGTTTCGGAATTTAATTTTGCCATGATTTTTTACAATTTACATTGCCATGATTTCAAGTTGCCATAGTAACAAAACTGCCATGATTCCAAGCTGGTCCAATATAAAATGTACATAAAATTAATTGTTTATTTAAAGCAAACTTCATGTATTTGAATAGAAAATTCTTGATTCTCTAAACCAACGTCTTTAAGTCTAATGTCTGTGATAGGTAGTACTTCAGCTCTCTCTGATTGTATATCAAAGATCACCTTGCCCCATTTGTTATTTTTCTGAAAAATAAAGAATATGCAATTTAAATCATATGAACAACTTTTTGACAGTTTTATTGTTGTACCTTTGATTTAGTGACCTTCTTGCATGCATCCAAATTTATGGTAAGCCATTTTCATTTTCAAAATTTCAAAAATTTACTTTAGTATTTTCAAAATTTTATTTCCAGATTGATCGACCCTCAATATTGCCATTATTTTTCTTTGTTTACTCTTCTATGTCCTAAAGGTAGTTATATAACAATAGCACAATGTAGTTGTCAAGTAAGTTCCATGTAAAATTCAAAAATCTGGTGGCACATGAGTGAATTGAATTTTATTTTCTTATTGATTTTCCAGGAGTGAATTGAATTTTATTTTCTTATTGATTTTCCAGGAGTGAATTGAATTTTATTTTCTTATTGATTTTCCAGTGTAGTTTTTAAACATTTATGTGTAGTTTAACATTTATTAGAAATATACCCAGTTTTTCTTATTTACTCTTTGCATATTCCAGAAATAAATTACATAGAATGTTCTACATTCTTTATAATTTATTTCTGGAATATACAATGAGTATATGCCACTAATCAGTCTTACATTTTGCCACTAATCAGTCTGTTTACATTTTGCCACTAATCAGTCTGTTTACATTTTGCCACTAATCAGTCTGTTTACATTTTGCAACTAATCAGTCTGCTTACATTTTGCCACTAATCAGTCTATTTATATTTTGCCACTAATCAGTCTGTTTACATTTTGCAACTAATCAGTCTGTTTACATTTTGCCACTAATCAGTCTGTTTACATTTTGCAACTAATCAGTCCGTTTACATTTTGCAACTAATCAGTCTGTTTACATTTTGCCACTAATCAGTCTGTTTACATTTTGCAACTAATCAGTCTGTTTACATTTTGCCACAAATTGATTTGTTCACATTTTGCCATGACTTTACCGTTAACCCTGTACTTCAAAGTTATTTTCTTGCTGTGTCCCTGTATAACAAGAAATTTCAAAAGATGAAAGAATGTGTCTTTGGGACATTGATGCCTCCATCCATTTGAAAGAAAACAATACTATGTACAATATGTAAATATTTAACGTGTTTAAAACGGGAACTATCAACAGGCCAAGGTCTTTGGTTCTCTCTGAATACTCCAGTATCTCCACCAATAAAATTGACCTCATGATATAGCTGCAATACTTATGAAATTGGCATTAAACCCCATGCAAACAAACAGAACAACAAGTTCCACTATTGTCAAAGTTTTGTTATGACAGGGTTCAATGGTTTTTGGCAAGATTCAGTTGAGACATGTTTAGTCATAGTTTGGTTTATATGGGTTTCATTAAAGCTGGTTTCAATGTTGCTTGTTGGACATGACAAACAGTGCACAGAAGTTGCATAAATCATAAAGAAACTAGCCAAGTTTAGAATTTCATGTGAAGACTGGGAAATTCAAATGCATTTCAAACCAAAAGCCAAAATAAACAAATTGATTTGAGACATGATAAAAAAAAACTTACACCACATTCTTGATGTACGAATGTATCCACTTGGGCAGCATCACCATAGTTTTGTCGACTCTTACGTGTATCTAATTTGTTAAATTCACTGGTTAGGAAAATGGAATTTGTTGGATCGGTGTTCAAACAGTCATAAGTGATCCTCTGTCTGGATGTGCTGCTGTACATCTGGAGCATTTTCAATTGAATTGGTGTAATCTTGTATTCAAACTGAAAAATATAAAGAGTAGTAAAGTATAAAATCCTCCACCAGAAAAAACAAATAACAAAAAAAAAAAAAAACAATTTCTGTCTTAAGGAATTAAATATACCGTATATCGGGATTTTTTCGCGTGTGTCTAATTTTCGCTATGTTCGCGGTAGGCAACCATGCGCGAATTTTAGCCTAAGCGTAAATTTCACTGCCCATTCAAATGTATTAAATTGTGTATAAAAACGTGAATTATGAACTTAGCGAAATTTTCACTGGCCTGTTTTACACCAAAATTGCGAACAAAACCTGACGCGAAAATAACCTGATATACGGTACATGTATGGAAAAACAAGCTAAATACCCAAGTTACTGTTAATTTAGTGTCTGCAGATGGCCATTTGGACAATTAATGTCTCTTCAGTGCATATCAAGTTTTTTTTTTTTTTATTTTGATATGGAGTTTTTGAATTAAATTAGTTGAACAAATTATTTGCATAAGTGAACTAATGTTCCTAGGTGGAGGACAATCTGCTTTGTAAAGACTTCCAAGTGTTTCAAAATAAGTTTATTTATTTTAAATCTGGAAATGTCAAGACACATTTTAATAAATACATGCCATTGGTGTCATTGCAATATGTCATTGAATTATAATAAGAATGCAAAATTTGAAAAATTCTGAGTACAAAATGCAAAACTTCAGATGCTGAACAAGAACATTCCAACTTCCCATCAAGTTTCAATACCCTAGCTGCTACCATCTCTGAGAATTAGTCAAACAAAAACAGGATGATTTTCCAACTTTTTTCTGTTTTCATGGCAATGTTGGCATCATGTTTTGGCAGGAAAAAATTATTTACTACAAGGCCAGACTTTTAAACTAAATATCTGTCTTGTCCCTACACCCATCTAATAAAGTTTTATTTTAAATCTTTGCCCATCAAAAGAGTAAAACATACCTCCTTATCTCCAAGTATATCTTTTCCAAACCATTGGTCATTTGTATTCTTCGTCCATCTCTGGGGATCAAACTGAAATTTCAAATATAATCGTTATATTGAACAGAATGGGTTGAAAGGAATTTGTTAAACAAAATACAAAGGAAAAATCTACCATGAAGGACTACAAAGCTTTACTGCGTATCCCTGAAAATGGGGCTGGAAAAAATAAGTGCATTAAGTCTGATTATATATATGTACAACTTATTGTGAATTCTATTGGTGAGTTTTCAAATCTACTGTTAAATCATTCACTTGGTAAAATAATGTATATATCATTCATCGAGTAAAATACAAATCAAATTCCCATAAATATGAACTGAAATACAATCCAAATATCTTGCAATAAGTCAATCAAATGACACAACAATGAAATCTCTTCCAATGAGCAACCACTAAAATAGTTTAAACTCATTTTAATGAGTCAAATTTTGCATTTAAAAAAAACACAATATGAAAAAAAATAATAGAAATGAAATCAGTACCAAAAGAGCTAAGAAATGTAATACAATGAAAACATTTATGTAGAATTTGACAATTTCAAGCCATTTCAAGACAAATTTTGACAAAATTAATTTGTAACAACCAATGATTCTGATTTTTTGTTTTTTTGCTATTGAGTTTACATAAACCCATATTAAATCAAGTATTAGAAATTTTATGATCAAAATGTGCAGTTAACATTATCAAGAATGATTTCATCTAAAAATGAGGCAAAATAAGGCAGATTTTGACCCCCAAAAATTTTAAATAACAATTTTAACAAGCCTTTTGATTTGATTTAATTAAATAATTTTGATCTAAAATGTTTTACACTCTAAAAATATAATTATCATAGAGCATTTTCACAACAATTTCAATCTATGTTTAATTGAGATTTAGGGCTCTCGTGAACCATGTCCTTTTGCTATCGGTCTATTATAGTATTATTGCGTAATGTTTTTCATATTGGCATTGTTATAGATCAGAGGTAAGCCAATGTGACTTACCAAGGATCTATAACTATGCCAATATGAAATACATTACGCAATGATACCTTTATTGATTAACTTCAATTTCATGAATTGTATCAATTCTTTACTTTTTATTTTGATAGACCTTGCATCATTTTGCGACAATTTACACACTACAATCTTACTTTAACAATTTCATAACAAGAGGTGATAAATCAAGAGGATTTATGAAATATTCCATATTGGACTAGGCCAATATGGAAAAATCCATATCGGCCTAGTTTAGGTCATATTGGCATACTTTGTCATTCATATTGAATTGACAGTTTTAAACATATTGGGTCAAATACACTAAAGTTAAACAATAATGACAAATAAAGATGTAGATATCATTCATACCCTTTGCTATTCATAATATTTCCATGTGTGTTATACCTACAATGCACTAGATTCAAAAATGAAAGATTACCTTCTTTGTGGCTGCTTTGATACAGGTTTCTTCAGTTTTCATCCTACAGTAAACCTCCACAGCCTCATGGAGAGGTCCATCATATGGGTTGATGAAATACCAGCCTACAATAACATAAATCTCTTTTAGATAACATTTAAAGTACTTTAAGGGAAAAATTTAGGTCATAAACATAAAATGAAAGAATTGAGAGATAACTCAAGATTTCCATAACTCTACAATTAATGGTAATGCTTAGCAAAATCTAAACTGGAAATAAATTTGCCATCTTTTACAATTTTGTAGGTCTAAAATAAAAGGATGTCTTCCCTTCCTACCTACCAACCTGTCCATACTCAAAACATTTTACAAAAATATGCTATTTTCTATTTTTCTGAAGCAAAACAACTAACTATTTACCCTAAGAACATGAAATTGAATATCAATGAAATAAAATATTTTCCCTACCTATCAAATTGGAGAAGGGGGAAAAAACAAACCCCATACATATATCAATTATGGCCAGTTATGTTATGAAATAGTGAATTCCTTTGGATATGCACATCACCACAGTATGTCATAAATAATTCTTTTTATAACATTAAAAATACATACCATCTTCAAAGTCTGTGTTGTGTTCGTGGATATCTCTGCATGTAAGACCTGGATTGAATTTCTTTCCATTTGGTTTCTTGGTACGGAAGAGAGCTTCACGAATCCTTGACAAATCATCATGTACCAATGGGGCAGTCTTATCTGGTTCATCACCATACTGTAAAAAAAATATAAGATTTTTTTTTGTAAAACTCTTGAAATTTATTAACTACTTAATTTGCTTTCTAGAATTAATCTCATGATGATGATACTGGGTAACACTGGATCCTATCCTATTGCAGATTTGCCAACCCCTCTTGTTCAAAAATAGTAAGTAATTTGATCAGAAATTTAATTTAAGATGAAAAAAATTATATTATGATTGTAATTTTGGCACAGAAAATACACCTAACAGTGAATGGCAAATTACATAGTCACACAATACTTAGACTAGACTCAAGAATAGAACTTTCTTAGATGGAACCTAGAATTTTTCATTCTTTTTTTTCATATTTCGGGAACTGCCAATTTCAACCAAATATACAGAACAGAATTGAAATTACAGACTGGAACTGAAAATTTTCTGGAAATACCCCAAATTGACCAAATTGTAAGGAAATGGTAGAACATTGTAAAGGCATAAGATTACTCTGAAAATAGTCAGCTTTAGGCTAAAATTGTAAGGATATGCAAGTCTACCATTGAAAAAATGTTTTATTCATTCAAGTATCTGTATGATTTTCAATATCCCACATGTCCTGATTTCAGTCTTTAGTAGAAAAACCAACAATTTTTATGCTAGGAGAAAATGGTTTTTCTTTAAATTCGTACTGATCCCTCTAACATGTCCTCTGATAAATGGCTATTCACTTTTACTCCTACGTAATTTGATACTTACATACATAGGATCTGGTCCCTTTGGTCGGCTGAATGATGGTGCTCCTTGCCATACTGGGGCATAACCCTACAAAACAAAACAACAAAATCAATAGAATCAAAACTTTTATTATCATTCCAGTACAAAATACACCACAAAAAATATTTTCTACACATGCAGAACTGAGAAATATTTGCCATTTTGACAGGTTTTACTGTTTTTAGGAAAATCAGGCAAAAAGGGGAGGTATGATAAGACTTAAGTCAGCCCAAAATAAAATTCTAAAACCAGTCATTGAAACATTTTGACTTTAACCCTTAAATACATATCTCAACTATTGACTTTTGCAGTAAATTAAATGAATTGAAATATTTAAAATTTCTACTTCGATTATAAAATTTAATATGTATATTTCCTATAAAATTTTAAATAAAATCATTTGGGAACATCACTATCGAAACATATCTGTATTTCTGTGAAAGTCAGTAAATTCTAGCTACATGACAGAAATGGTCTGACAACAAAAATAGACTTAAAAAAAGTCCAAAAACTTACAGGAGGTCCTGCAGGTCCTGGTGCTCCTGGGGGTCCAGATGGTCCCTGAAATAAAAAGAAAGTCCATTTGAAATATATCTCATTGAAACATATAAGTAAAAAATAAATTGCAATAAATAATAAAATATCAATTCATTGAACATTATTTAAGGCATTATTGAGTATAATTTCATCAAATTCAGTATTGTGAAAACATTTAAATAAAAAAAATTAAATGTACTGCATGATCCATAATTTATTTAAATTTTGTATGTAAATAAACTATTAGTGATCTGTCACTTTTTTGCTTTACTTCTTTTTAGGCTTTCTTTCACTCTTTTCAAAATTCATTCAAATCTATTATTTCAAAGAGGCAAAATAAATTTACGATTTTATAACTTAATTGTTACAAAAACAACGTAAGCGAATATCACTGAACTCGGCTTGATGTCATTACTTACGGTTAATCCATCGTCACCCTGTGGTCCTCTTGGTCCCTGAAATTAATAATATTGATATTTCATTCTATATTTTCGACACCCATGCCTTCAAAAGGAAAAAATATGACATTAAAATATTACTGCAGGAATAGGGTTTCTTGAGCTTATTTAGCTTTGAAAACAATATCTAAATAATTAGAATTTATATAGAGAATCTATCCTTTCAAGTCGGTGTTTATCATAGATCTACTGTTGAATGGGTTAAACTTTAGAAGTTCAAGCTTTTAGGGAGAATTTTTATGTTTAACCCTTGAGACAGTGAAACTATGATAACGACTTGTAAATGATAGATTTTGTTTCTCTAATTCTGAAACTAATGGCATTTTCTTTGTTTTTTTTAGTTTCTATCCCGTCATGGGCCTCTGCAATCAATATTGTGACATTGGATATAGAATTTACATTGTATGGAAATTAACAAAAACAAGGCGGTCATTAGGCGGTTCAAGACAAATAAACAATGTATTTGTTGAGAAAATACTTGTTACATTGATTTTGACTCAAATAAGAGTATTTAAGATTTGAAAATAAGTTTGTGACCTTTCCAATATCCAATGAAATCGTGAGATCAGTTTTTGCACATGTTGGAGAACACTTTGATCTCCTATGGAATGAAATTGACGAGAACAGCATAAGAATTAGAGAAAAAAGTTTCTATTGTGGTTTTTATATGGATTTAGGTGATATGTAGAAATTTAACTATGTAGTTAATTTTAGTCTCCATGAAGTGCCAACATCCCAGTAACGATGAAATATTTCGTTCTCCGGTCAGACAGATGATACTCCTATGCATTCCCCCTTTTCATTTTTCATTTAAAACTTTTTATCTCTCCTTTTTTTTTTTATTTTCATACTTCAGTCAGACAATGGGTCTAATACCCAAGAGTTTGTCAGACCCAAATGATCTTAGTCCAGCCAGGTCTGATGCTGATTCCAACAAAACTGAAACCTTCTAAACTCCAGATAAACAGCAATTTCTAGAGTAGTGCAACATTACAATGTGAAAACTAAATGATAAATATAGATTACACCACAAGATCCCGTTCATTACCAAATTTTATTCACTAGAGATAGTTAAATTTTAAAATTTTAATTGCGAGGCTTGCCGAGCATTTTAAAATTTTAAAATTTAACTATCGAGAGTGGATAAAATATGGTAATAATCGGGATAAAGTGGTGTAATCTTTTTCTCTAATGATCAATGATAAAGACCGAGTAGTGTATTCCGAATAGATTTGGCGGGAAATAGCACGGGGCTTTATTCAACATACGTTGAATAAAGAAAATTTATCCAACGGGTCAAAACCGGTTTAAACTTGACATATCATTAGAGAATATTACTTACGGGTGGGCCAGGTTGTCCGGGTTGTCCTGGGTCTCCATCTCTTCCTGGCATTCCTCTATTACCAGCAGATCCCTGTTACCATGGAAATGTTTAAATCAATACATAGTTACAAATTATATTGTTGTTAATAACAATTATATAATGAAAGTTGAAAAAGAAAGAAAATGGCAACATAAAACTTGTATAATTTCTATCCATGACATTTTGCAACATGTGGTTTGGTTTCCACTGATTTATTCACTTTTTACTTTTTAAGGCCATTTAGAGCTTGCTATTTGGTGTGAGGTTCCTCACTGTTTTTAAGACTACCCAGACCCCTAGATGCTTTGCTTTGTGTCTTTTTAACCTGGAGATGAGATGTTGCCTCCTTGACATTTACCCCATTTCCTTTCTTTTCATATTGTCTATTTGTATACTTATGGTGTGAGCCTTTATATAAAATCTCTATATTTTCAGTATTTACAATATAATTTTTATGCTGAAAGTTTAACTTTAATTTTTACAAATGTACTATTATGAGCATTGATGATGTATATCATTTTCTTTACAGATGTGCAAAAAACTTACTGGTTGTCCGGGAGGTCCTGGTGGTCCACTTATACCTTTTTCTCCTGTTTGTCCCTGTAATTATATTATACATACATATTTATAAACAAAAGACCACTAATGAATTCAGTTATTGGACAAACACCACATAACCAGCATACCACAGTAGGCAAATCAAGGGTACGTAGGCTTTATTTTGTGCCCAGACAACTTTAGATAGTGAGAATACTGTAAAAGGGGAACATTTCATGAGGGGTTTATTTTCCCTAACTCTGTGATGTACACATATTTGCAAATAATTTCCTGTCATGTAAATTTGTTACTTTTACAAACGTAACAATACGTTAGCAAGATTCGCAAAATTAAATCCTCAGGAATAGGTTTAGGAATCAAGTTTGTGAAATTTTAACCATGTGATTATCTCTAAAAGGGTTCTCATAGTGTCATATCTTAAACTATGTCCATTCCCCTCCCCCTTAAGATTATATTTAAAAGTGTTCCCATTATGTCCAATGTTCTATGTCCCCTCCCCCTAATCAACTTTTGCAGCTATCATGGATCAGATCCAAGCACTATGTGTTCAAGTTTGATTCCAATTGGCGAAATGGTATTTTAGATGTTGGAATGAAAAGCTTTTTGAAGGGACCATCCTAGGACAATTATTTGAGATGTTGGAATGAAAAGCTTTTTGAAGGGACCATCCTAGGACAATTATTTGAGATGTTGGAGTGAAAAGCTTTTTGAAGGGACCATCCTAGGACAATTATTTGAGATGTTGGAATGAAAAGCTTTTTGAAGGGACCATCTTAGGATAATAATTTGATTCCTACTAGTGAATGTTTTTTGAGGAGACATTTGAATGAAAAGTTAACAACAGAGGATGGATGTACAGATAACTGAAGGCTGTTCCAGAAAAATGGACATGGGGTACTTTGAATGCACTTTTTATTGACCCCCATTGAGTCCCCCCCCATGTGTACAGTACAAAAAGATGATAGAAACACAACCACCTACAGAAATTAATGCTTCAAAGAGCCCACTCCAACTTTTCTGGTACAGCCCTGATGCAAAGTGATGCATTTTCAATGCCCCAGGGGCATTGCATTTTTCTGAAAAGGGGGAGTCTATTACGACACCCAAAATTGTAAGTAAAAATCACAAAGTAAATAGTAGAAACATAGAAAAGCAACATCCACATAACAAAGGATATAATTATTATGATTTTTTTTTTCATGAAATTGTATATCATGACAAATAATTTGTAGAGTTTTGGTTTACCAGTATCAAAATTAGTTTTTTTACCAAGAAAAAGAAGAGAAGTTTTTATTAGGGAGGGGACTTTTTTATTAGGCATAACTCAGTGCCTACCAGTGAATTTCAACAAAGTTTATTTTCTCTGCTACATATTGTTATTAATTCTTCAAGTACTATAAACTGAAGCAAACAGTCTACTGGTAGTATACCAGTTATCACCATTTTTACACGGTGATTTTGCATTTGATCTTCTGAAACTCGGACTAAATTTTTAATGCGTTATATCATAAAAATTTACCAAGTAATACGTTAACCAATCATGTTCATTTTCAGTTGCACATGCGCTGTAATGTAGTCATTTTATAAAGTGTCGGTTTTCTAGACAAATTTTGCTTATTTGTGTACCAGTTATCGCCATATATCCAAATGTGCATCAGCTTTTTTTTTAAAACTGTAAAATGTACACTTTAATCCACTGAAGTACCCCCAAAAGGGATGAACTAAACGGGAATAAAGAATGAAAGGTCGGCCAATGCAATTTTCAAATTGAAAGTGGCATGATTTTTGTCGATGCGAAATTCGCTTTATTTTTTTCACGAATACAAGAAAATAGAAGACCTTTACAGCCCAAATTCATCTTGATTTGACTATTTGTAGAGAAAGCAACATAGTTAGCATTTATTTCTGGCAGAAAATAAAGCTGACACTCCAAGTTCTCTTTTGCAACATCACATGTAAAAGATCTATTTTTAGCTAATTATCATACGTGACCCCCCACATAGCAATATATTTTTTAAAGGGGCTCCCAAGGGATTTTATCTCAGATTTCACTGTTTTTAAAGATTAAAACAAATTTCTTCAAGGAATATATTTTAGGATAATGTGGTCACTTCTGTACATAACCGTGAAACAAAAGTCACGCGCGATTTCGTATCACATGAAAATTGGCGATAACTGGTACTCGACCAGTACTGGTATTTACCCCATATCTCTGTACAACTAGTATCTAAACCACTTACCTCGGGTCCTGGTGGACCTGACATTCCCATTGCACCTGGCCATCCCTTGTCTCCCTAAAATCATATAAAAAAAGATGTGTACATGCATTTAATCTTATTACATTTTTTGGGTAAAACAGTTGAACTTGGATGGCTAGAACTCAAAAAGGACAAATAAAAAAAGTTTGATCTAGAGGGGTGCTCATATATTGAGGATGACTTATGTTTAATCTTGAACAAAATGACAACAAAAAAGGTTTGAGACATCTTTGGTATTAAAGCTGTTGCAGTTCAAATGAAGTTCGACTTTATTTATTTTTGTTGCTGTTGTTGTTTTTTTTATAATGGGGGGACGGGGAGTGAATTAAAAACCAAATGCAACTTAAGACAATTATTGGATACATACACACAAAATATTTACTTCATTGGAGCCAATCATATTCATTAAGTATCTGCTTTATACACTTTCTCCTTAAATATTTTGTGACCCCCCCTTTTTTGTCCTCATATATTTACCAAAGCACTATTAAGTTGCTATTTTATTATTTCATTATAGACTTTAAATACCTGCCTAAACAGTGAAACAAGTTATGAAATTATCTCCCTGTTGTACCTGCTTACAGATTTAGGAATCAAAAACTGAAAAGCTAGCTTAATTATCTCCCCTTAACTAAGTACCTCCAAAAGCATTATTAATTTTAAGACTTATTTTTCTCCCCTTCACCAATATGTCCCCGCAAAATTTAAAAGGTTAACCTTGTTCTTTCAGTACCTGCCCCAACAGTGTAAAGTTATAGTTTAATCATCCTCCCCTGATAATACCAAAAACAGCTAGTTGTGAAAAATGCCATTAAGTAAAGGTTTGCTTAGGCATTTTTGAAAATCATAATTCTCCCAAGGAAATACAGTACATGAAAGTGTATACAGTTTCACCGCTTTGATTTTTGGCATAAATTAAAAGAGATTTTACTTTTTAAAAAACCGAAGTGTACAAAAATCTAGAAAGGGAGATAATTGAGACACAACATCCATTCCAAACTGGTACTCTTACCTTAGCTCCTTGTCTTCCTGCTTCTCCTGTGTTTCCTTTCTGTCCTGGTGATCCCTGTAAACAATTCAATAAGCACTTTAGTACATAATGTAAAAGTACATTTAAACTCAAAATTCAAATTCCAATTTTTTTTGGTTACTTCATTATATTACTAGATGTGATAATTTTCAATCTGATCCAACTTTGTTATTTTGGTTATGACTGTTTCTCACAGACAAAATTCATTTGGATTTGTTTTCGAGAGGCAAGAAAAAAAAAGAATTGGCTACTAAACCAATTTTTGTGATATTGGCCCAAAATAGGACCTCACTAATAACTTTACCAAATAGATACAAGAACTGTACACATATATTTCATCCATTTGATGCTGAAATGCATGAATTGTAAATGNATGCCCCAGGGGCATTGCATTTTTCTGAAAAGGGGGAGTCTATTACGACACCCAAAATTGTAAGTAAAAATCACAAAGTAAATAGTAGAAACATAGAAAAGCAACATCCACATAACAAAGGATATAATTCATCCACATAACAAAGGATATAATTATTATGATTTTTTTTTCATGAAATTGTATATCATGACAAATAATTTGTAGAGTTCTGGTTTACCAGTATCAAAATTAGTTTTTTACCAAGAAAATGAGGAGAGGTTTTTATTAGGGAGGGGACTATTTTATTAGGCATAAATCAGTGCCTACCAGTGAATTTCAACAAAGTTTATTTTCTCTGCTACATATTGTTATTTATTCTTCAAGTACTATAAACTGAAGCAAACAGTCTACTGGCATTTACCCAATATCTCTGTCCAACTAGTATCTAAACGACTTACCTCGGGTCCTGGTGGACCTGACATTCCCATTGCACCTGGCCATCCTTTGTCTCCCTAAAATCATATAAAAAAAAGTATTAATATAAAACACTTGATAATTCGTAAACAATGGTAATGTAAAGTCTATGTCAGATGAATGTGTATATGTACGTATTTAATATTAATACATTTTTGGGGTAAAACGGTTGAACTTGGACGGCTAGAACTCAAAAAAGTTTGATCTAGAGGGGTGCTTGAGATATTGAGGATGACTTATGTTTAATCTTGAACAAAATGACAACAAAAAAGGTTCGAGACATCTTTGGTATTAAAGCTATTGCAGTTCAAGTGAAGTTTGACTTTATTTATTTTTGTTGTTGTTGTTGTTGTTTTTTTCTAATGGAAGGAGGGGGAGTGAATTAAAAACCAAATGCAACTTAAGACAATTATTGGATATTATTGTCTGTAAGCATACACATATACAAAATATTTACTTCATTGGAACCAATTGTATTCATTAAGTATCTGTTTTATACACTTACTCCTTAAATATTCCGTGACCCCCCTACCCCTCCCCTTTGTCCTCATATATTTACCAAAGCACTATAAAGTTGCTATTTTATGATTTTATTTCAAGACTTTAAATACCTGCCTAAACAGTGAAACAAGTTATGAAATTATCTCCCTGTTGTACCTGCTTACAGATTTAGGAATCAAAAACTGAAAAGCTAGCTTAATTATCTCCCCTTAACTAAGTACCTCCAAAAGCATTATTAATTTTAAGACTTATTTTTCTCCATTTCACCCATATGTCCCCGCAAAATTTAAAAGGTTAACCTTGTTCTTTCAGTACCTGCCCCAACAGTGTAAAGTTATAGTTTAATCATCCTTCCCTGATAATACCAAAAACAGCTAGTTGTGAAAAATGCCATGAAGTAAAGGTTTGCTCAGGCATTTTTGAAAATCATAATTCTCCCAAGGAAATACAGTACATGAAAGTGTATACAGTTTCACCGCTTTGATTTTTGGCATAAATTAAAAGAGATTTTACTTTTTAAAAAACCGAAGTGTACAAAAATCTAGAAAGGGAGATAATTGAGACACAACATCCATTCCAAACTGGTACTCTTACCTTAGCTCCTTGTCTTCCTGCTTCTCCTGTGTTTCCTTTCTGTCCTGGTGATCCCTGTAAACAATTCAATAAGCACTTTAGTACATAATGTAAAAGTACATTTAAACTCAAAATTCAAATTCCAATTTTTTTTGGTTACTTCATTATATTACTAGATGTGATAATTTTCAATCTGATCCAACTTTGTTATTTTGGTTATGACTGTTTCTCACAGACAAAATTCATTTGGATTTGTTTTCGAGAGGCAAGAAAAAAAAAGAATTGGCTACTAAACCAATTTTTGTGATATTGGCCCAAAATAGGACCTCACTAATAACTTTACCAAATAGATACAAGAACTGTACACATATATTTCATCCATTTGATGCTGAAATGCATGAATTGTAAATGAAAGCTTAAATATTTGTCCAAATCAAAAAGAAAATAAAACTATTTCTATACATTCAAATGACCTTGACCTTCAACCTACTGATCCCAAAATCAACTCAATTTCAGTACACTTACTCTGTCCGTTGACTTAATGAACCTTAAAACAGTATGAGTCTTGTATACATCTGAAGCATTCATTATTTTTAAAACCTTGATAGAGTGACCATCCTTAAGCATTCTGGAGTTATGCCACTAGAAGCCAATTTTTGGAATGAATTTTCATTCTCTGCGAGTACATGTGAACTTGACCTTTTTTACACTGAGCATATAATAAATATCCTTTCCTGGTCCTTGTTGATTTGGAATGCCCGGTGCCCCAGGTATACCTGATTTCTATTCTCAACATTGGTCCTTGTTGACCAGGAATGCCTGGTGCCCCTGGTCACCTGATTTCTATACTCACCATGGGTCCTATTTGACCTGTAATGTCTGATGAACCTGCTATACCTGATTTCTACACTCACCATTGGTCCTTGTTGACTTGGAATGCCTGGTGCCCCAGGTCCTCCTGATTTCTATACTTACCACTGGTCCTTGTTGACCTGGAATGCCTGGTGTCCAGGGGCCACCTGATTTCTATACTCACCATTGGTCCTTGTTGACCTGAAATGCCTGGTGCCCCAGGTCCACTTGATTTCTATACTTACCATTGGTCCTTGTTGACCTGGAATGCCTGGTGCTCCATTTTCACCGGCTGCTCCCTATAAATACAAGTAAAACTGATATTAAATAAATCAATTTCATATTGTCAAACATTTGTGCACTAATACAACACATTTTTGAAATAACTTATATTTGAAAGAAATCACATGTTGTTATTTTAATTATGATGTCATAGATAACTAGTATTATATAAAACATTATGTAATTCACTGATAGTCTTGCTATATTTATGTCTAAACTCCCTAATCTTACTACAACTTGTATTAAGATCCAAAATTCAAATCCACATACACTCCCTCATCAAAATATTATGTATAAAATGTATTTATATTGTAACATATGAAATTCAATTTTAACTTGTGCTAAAGAAAGTGCTGACAGCACAGAACGACAAACTGTCATGACTATAAGGTGCGGATTTTGGGGACAGCGCAAGAGGCATATGCCCGCTAATTAAACTGGAAAATATATACATTAAGATAAAATTTGGATTTGGCCAAAATTTGTTTTACATAAATTTCAATATATACATACCCGTTCTCCTCGTTCTCCCTGAGCTCCTTCTGCTCCAGCTGGTCCCATTGGTCCCTAAAATAAAAGAAAAATATTTTACATTTAAAGAGATAGACCTTAAGTTTTAAAAATTACTTGAATGTTTTTTTTTCTATCATTTTTATATATCTTGAGCTTTTAATTAACATAGATGATTCTAACTGTTTCAACATCTGTGAATGCTAAGGTGTCTGCAGGGTATTAATTTCCTATTATAGAATTTTGTGTGAAGAAACATGAATGTATTATTGCTTAAAATGTAAAATAAAATTTGGGGGGTCACCGTGCATTTAAACACAAAAACTTTCAGGATTTTACATAAATTGATAAGAAAATGATTATATGAGAAGATAACATATAAAATCTATTATAGATTTTGTTCATTCTTGGCATGTGTTTTGAAATCATTATATAGTTTACATATACAAAATAAAAAATTAGGGGTCACCGTTGAAATAAGAGAGATAAATTGCAACATGTAAATTTCTCTAGCAATATCTATGTTAAAATCTTTAATCAAATTATCTCCCTTGCATAATTTCTGTGTTCAGTAAATCCAGCAACAAAGTTAAATTTCGTGTGTTTTAGTTCACGTTATTGTAATGAAATGTTGTAAAAATGATAGGGAATAAACATTTTTAATATTTTGGAACTTTCTTTACATTTTAAATAATTATTTTGCTAAATTTCTGAATGAATGAAACCTAAATGAACAAGTATTTGACAAAAATGGCAGAATAATACCACTGAGACGCCTTAAAAAGCATCTATGAGACTGACTATTTCAAACATCTCAATGATTAAAATACATGTAGTTATCTACTTTAACCAAGGTCCTTTACATTTTAAATAATTATTTTGCTAAATTTCTGAATGAATGAAACCTAAATGAACAAGTATTTGACAAAAATGGCAGAATAATACCACTGAGACACCTTAAAAAGTATCTATGAGACTGACTATTTCAAACATCTCGATGATTAAAATAGTTATCTACTTTAACCAAGGTCTACTACCTTAAAACAAAATACTGTACTTTTTACTTTTGATAATACTACTACATTTCACCACTTTATTCTCTGAGCAGTAATGAAGATTGTTGTACGTACCCTATAAAATTTTCCTTTTATCGGTAATTTAAATGAGTTTCCTTTGATCTCATGAAGCAAATATTTTTCGGTATTTGCTACTGCACGAATATGAAAAAATATTGGCAAAAAGTATCTTAGGCCACGCCTGCTTTGTCAATCAGAATCAAAGAAACAAAATAATATACATCTTACAGAGACTCTTACCGGATCATACAAATTCTTTAACTAACCAATACTAGTCAATTTTACGATTTGTTGAAAATTAACATTCATTTTCAAAATTTGTTCTTTTAAATGATTTAGTTAATTATCGATAAAAAGAATAATGGAAGTTTTTTTTTGATACAAGAAATATTGGCTCCAATAATGGACTCGCCCTCAAGGGGCTCGTCCATTATTCTTCGCCAATATTTCTTGTATCAAAAACAAAACTTCCATTATTCTATAAATATTAAGACGGCAGTAGAATATCTAGGAAACAAAGGATTAGTAATTACAAAATCAAAGTCTAAAGACATGGTCAAAACAAGAACATATATAAACCATGTTGTAAGACAGCTTTATAATGCAGAAACAAAAACACAAGATTCAAAACCAAGGCACTCGTAGTGTGATCTCCCATGAAACAGAGTGATATCAGAAGCTCCGCAGGATACTGTGGAAGTACTTTTATTCGTGGACATCAATTTTCTTGGTTTTCATAAATTTCACTATTTCGTGGGTACTTAAATTCATGGTTTTTAATTCTATGCATTAAAGCTTTAGCGGAAAATGTATTTTGTTGGGAACCTAAATTCGTGGTTTTAGCGAACCGTACCATGAAATCCACGAAAATTGGAACCCAACGAATAATAGTACTTTCACAGTATTTCAAATAAAAATTTGACTGTAACAAACCAAAAACAATAAGTTGGTCAAAAGTTTTCCATATATTGACTGCATCCAAGCTGTTGACCACTTAACTTATTTTGATTGGTTAAGAACTTAAAATGCTAATCACATTGATTTACTGTAGTCAGTAATGCCAAAGGGGAGTGATAAGGTTGACTTTATTAACGAAATTTAATGAAATTCTCAATATTCCTTCATTGAATTTGTAAGGTTCATTTCCTTAATGCAAATTGAATGAAGGTCTAGAGACTCAGGGATCTGAAAAAATTGCAGGCACTTACAACTCAAAAACAGGCAGACTGACCTTTCAATTTGTTCTTTTCTTAAAATGATATACTGTGGATGTACTTTTATTCGTGGACAACAATTTTCGTGGTTTTCATAAAAATCTCTTTTTTGTTGGTACTTAAATTTTACTAAAATTTTTGAATTCTATGCATTAAAACTCTATTGAAAGTTTGGATTTCGCTGGGAACTTAATTTCGTGGTTTAAGCTAACCACAAAATCTGGATCCCCATGAACAATAATACATTCACAGTATGATCAATGTTCTCATAAATAATAATAATATTAATTTCAAAACCTTGATATTACAACTTTGAGGAATGACCAGCTGTAAGACTGAACATGTTCCCAAACTAGGGACATTATCCAATTCCTGCAGAAAATTAGGGTCATACTGCACAAAATTATAAGTATTATACCTGAGGTCCAGAAGGTCCTTGTAATCCTGGGGATCCAGTTGGTCCTCTTGGTCCCTTCTCTCCTGCTGCACCCTGTTGTCCATTTTGCCCATTCAAACCTGGTGGTCCCTAAAAAAGAATTAGTTCTATTATATTATGATGTCTAATTGTAAAGTTTCACAAAAATCCTTCAAAAGGTTTACCAGGAGTTGCCCTTCCAAAGTAAACTTTTTTATCTCATTGACCGCTCCCAACATGTGTTGCTTCAATGACATATTTTAGCTGCGATCGCTGTTGCTCAACATTTTTGTCAATTGTAAGCTAGGGGCCTTCTTGATCTCGCTTGAGGGGGTGAATATTGTTCACCTCTGGTCAGAGACCCTCAGGCGACATCAAGATGTAGACAGAAGTAAAAGCCCTGTCCTTGATAAACTGGAGTTTTCTATATATTATGTGCATTTTTGTCACATGTACATTCACTCCTTTCATTTTTTCTACTTGCAGAAGGACATGTAAATATATATATTTAACACTTGACATCGCTAAATATAGACACATTTAGGAGATAGTTTTTTTTTTTTATATCATGTCATGTAACATTTAAGATAAATGAAATCTAAGTATAAAAACATAACTTACGGGCTCTCCATGTTGTCCCTGGAAACCTTGCTGTCCCATTGGTCCTGGAGGTCCTGGTGGTCCATTAAGTCCATCATTTCCATTATCTCCAGGAGGGCCTGGTGGTCCCTAAAAACAACCATAAAATCAATTAAAACATCATGTAACACTCTTGATATGAATGACATACAATTTAATACTATCACGTTATAAATTCATTTTCACCTACAATGTATAAGTTGCTTTCAGGACGTCCCATTTTGATGATGATAAACATAGTCTTTATTGAACCTATTCTATTTCACATTCTTATTAAGCAGAGCATTCAACAAGTCAGATAATGAAGTTTGATTTTAAGCCTAACATTCTAAAGCATCAAGCTATTATTAGATCTGTTTCTATGAATTTGATTGGTTTAAAAATGCATCATAAATTCAAAATTAACACATTCATAATTACAACTTCAGTAGGCAAAGATAGCCCATAAAATAGAAAAGTGGGTGGTGGTGGAGGTGGCGGTGTTACAAACTATTATTTACAATCCACTTTTATTTTTTACATCAATATTAACTGTAATCACATTTACATATAAAACCTACCTGTGCTCCCTGTTCACCTTGTGGTCCTGGTTCTCCTTGACCTCCTGGGTACCCTGGTCCTCCTCTCTCACCTTGTGGTCCTGGGGCTCCTTGTGCACCTTGTGGTCCCTATGAAAAAAAATGTAAAGGATAAAATCTCTCCCTTTTTATATATATCTTCATAAAAACATATTTCAAACTCATTTATTTAAACTTACCCCTTCTTGCATTTCCCTCAAGACCATAAATACTGTGCTGTAATCATCTTTCTGCTTATTAATTTATTTTTTCTTTTTTGTTTGTGTGTGTCAGTTGGTATTAATAATTTCAATTCCTTTCATCTGTCTAGCTAAATCTGCCTGAGATGCCAAAACAATAAATGTGATGAATTCAATCTTTTAACTTTCTAATGTGAAAGAAAGTTATTTTGGACAAAATTTTATGAACAGTTTATTAAAGAAAAGAATTGTTTCCTTTCAATTTATACATGTGCTGCATGTAGGGATTATCAATAACTATCATAGTCAAATATTTCTCTGTCAAACGGAAGCACACATATTTCTTTTTTTAATCCGAGTACCCTTGAACTGTGTGATGTTATTCATCATTTTCTAGGTCACTCCAATCAAAACTTCCATTTTCATAAAAATTGACATGCGAGTTAATAAATTAACATTGCTTGGCGTTACCTGTAATCCTGCGCTTCCTCTCTCTCCAGGCTGTCCATTTAATCCAGGTGCTCCTTGTTCCCCATTCCTTCCGGCAGGTCCTGTTGCTCCAGTTTCTCCCCTGTCTCCCTAAAATAAAAAAAAAATTTCAAGTCAAAAAACAGCGAGATGCTACATGAAATATACCAACAATTTTTTCATTCAGATGACGGCAAGAACTTTTCAGCCTTATTTTCAGCTGCTAATCCATTTAAATAGCTGTGGATGTATGACACATCTGCCATTCTGTGTCCACTAAGATTTAAGGTAGCAGACCTAGGTTAAGGGAGATAACTCTTGATATTAGCATGGCGTTTGAAACAGGCAGTTTCATTGATGCTTTTTTAGCAATTATGTGAAAAAGATTCAAAATCATCTGAGTTACTTAGAAGCTTACAATATATATATATAAATATTTGAAAATGATTAAAACATACAAGTGATTTTAAGATTTATGACCCTTAACCTAGGTCTACCTCCTTAAGACGTCATGTTCCTCAGGACTATGATGTCCTGCTTCTCAAAACAATGACAGTACACTATTCTGAAAACGACTAATCCCTGACATCATCATCTGATAGTTTTTAAATGCTAATCCAGTGTATGGTTAAATTTCTTTTTTGGGGTATAATAATAGAACCTTTGGGTCTAAATACAATATTCATCAGGACAAACCCATCCCTGATTTTTAGCAGTAAACAAAAGAGAGGAAGTCAGCAAAATCAGTCAGGTCTGAAACCCAAATATCTTTAATATTTTTAATCTATTCAAGGCATTGACTATTACAAATTCAAAAGTCACATAATAACTTACTCTTGGCCCTGGTTTGCCTGGGGCTCCAGCAAATCCTGTATTTCCTGGGGCACCAACAGGTCCTGTGGGTCCTGGTCTACCAGGTGCTCCTGGGGCACCAGTAGGGCCTTGTGGTCCAGCTTCACCTGTTGCTCCTCTTTCTCCATCAACACCATCACGTCCCTAAAAAAATACTTTTTTTATATATCATCTAAATTTCATATTTCTAAAAAAATATCACTCATACCTCAAATTTTTCTTTCTGGAAACATAAATGGTAATTTTACTGACAATTTATCTTTTTGTCAAAGAAAAAGAAATCCAGAGCTTTTTTTACGGTTTTCTGGACTTGATTGAAAGAGTAAAGTTGTAAACAGACAAATTTTTGTGCCATCTTTATTTTGCGGTTGTCTAGACAAATTTCATTTTGCGCAGTCTTGAATTGGCAGTTGTTTGTTAATCAACTAAATCTTCCAATTGCATCCAAATATTTGTGACAGTTTTATTTTTGCTCTTCATTCCTTAACACGAAAATAGAAAAAGATAAACTGCCCTCAAAATTTTCATGTTTACAGAAGTTGAAATGTGCAAATTTAAGTAGAGTGGAACTGTAACATTCGTGTGTAAGCTAGTTTGTACCGTATTCATTCTATTAAACGCCCCAGGGCGTTGCATTTTTTCCAGAGGGGGGCGTTTATTTCGTACAAAAAAACAGATTTTGTCTTGTATCATTGTTGTGAGAAATAGACTAGTAGGACAACTGTTTTATAAAAAAAACGGGGTAAAATTCTTTTGGAACGGACTAGAAACTCCATGTGTATATAAATTTTCCTACTCAGAAAATTTGAAGATGCTCCCAAAACTTTCGCAAAAGTAATGGCAGCTAAACTAAAGGATTAAGTTTCCTAGCCCAGATTTTAGTGAGTAATTTTGATTTTTCCGCATGGCTGAAAATGGGGGGAGGGGGCGTTTATTAGGGCAGGGGCGTTTAATAGAATGAATACGGTATATTTATTCATAAGAAAATCGAAAGGAGCATAACTTCTATACCCTAATCACAAGAGTTACCCATACATACCTGTTCACCAACTGGTCCTGGCTCTCCGGTATATCCACGGGCTCCTTGATCTCCCTAAAAATAGATTTGAGCATATCAATATCTCAACTTATGTTGTCCTGTTTGAAGGGAACATGGGCACCAAATCTGATACAGAATATTAAATCTTATAGTTCTTTAAATTGCTCTAATAAAAATTTAATTGAGTGATGGCAATTAAATCTGTTGTTCTGGTCTATACAATTTTGTCCTATCTTTTTTGCATGAAACTCAATGTATAATAGTTTTGATTTGTGAATAATTAGGATAATCTACTTCAAAACAACAAAGTAACTGTTCACTTACAGGTTGTCCGGGTCGTCCTTCAGGTCCAGTTTCACCAGCAGGTCCTGCAGGTCCCTGAAAACACATAATCATAAGTTATTTTTTCCAAGAAATTATTCTACGAGACTACAGTAGTGGCTATATTATCAAGTCATTCTCAAAACAACAAATTTCTGACCTTAGGGTGGAGGTTGCCTCTTAAGGGCAGGGCAAGTTTAAAAGCTCAAAGATAATCTATGGCATCTTCACCTCAGAAGGGAGTGTGGCTTCTATGTGGATAGGCCTTATCATGCATGGACCACTGTATTTAGTTTTACAATAACATATGAATTTTTGTATTAAGGACATGAAGTTGCACAGGTCCTGCCAACCATATCCCACTCATTTAAAAAAAAGTGTCAAAGTCCTGTCAAACAGGAAGTTGATAATGTAGAGCAATGAAGCACATTCAACACACATCTTATTACATGAATGCAGCATACCAAATTTCAACTGAATCCCTTCAGGCAGTGCAAAGAATTTGGTGACGAAAATTTCATAATTATGACTAGTACAGTAAAAAAATAAATTCCTCTCTGACAAATAGGAAGTTGATATCATACAGCAATAAATGCACAATGCACAACTAATTACAATTAACCACTATAACCAGCATTCCAAATTTAAACTGAATCCCTTCAAGCAGAGAGGAGATTTTTGTGGTAAAAAAATTCACTATAATGAAACTGAAACTAAATTTCTGGACACAGGAAAGAAACTTGTCTTTTTAATTAATTTAATCAACAGGTGATTGACTTGATAATTGCTTTCCCAAAGATGATTTCACTGGTTGACAACCCTTATTGTTTATTCAACAACAAAAAATTACCGGTGATCCTTGTGGTCCCATTGGTCCAGGGTTTCCTGGATAACCTCTTGGTCCAACATCTCCCTTTTCTCCTTCTGCGCCAGCTTCTCCAGGGGGTCCAGGTTCACCTGCAGGTGGTAATGTAAGATTTGGTGGACCAGTTTGTCCTTGAGGTCCAGGCAATCCCTGTTCACCTGGGACACCAGGTGCACCATCCTTTCCACTTTCACCTGGGAATCCCTATAAATAATAAACCATGATGAATTAATTTCCAATGCAAAAAATATATTAACAATTGAACTTTGATAGCTCTAACTACAACAACTTGATCACCATTGATATGTTGAACACTATATTTGGTCCCAATGTTCAAGTTTAAACATAGAATGACCTCAATATCTTGAACAACCCTTTATCCTGCAATGGTAGCTTTTACTATACAGATAAAGCCCTACGTATATTACTGTGTTGTATCCTGCACAGCTGTATCTTGTACACTATACAGGATATCAATTTAAGCCACGCCTAATTCCGATATTTATGAACAGAAATCCCCCTCAAAAATTCATTTTTAGATGATTTTTTCACTAAATGAGGTTGTTTTATGTATAGCAGGATAAAAACAATATATAATAAGTGTCTTTAGATATCAAAAGTATTTGTACTCGGCACGAAACAGATTGTAATGCTCGCCAAAGGCTCGCACGTCAATCTGTTTTTAAGCCTTGTACAAATACAGTTGATATTTAAAGACAATAACTATATATTGTCTATTTAGCTCGAACTATTTTCATCAGTCCCTGGGTTGTTTGAGCCATTGATGTTCAAGTGTATATTTTTTAAGGCATTATTTTTGTTTTGTGCTCCATTTTTAGTGACTTATCGAAATTATTGAATTTGATGTGTAAATATGCATGTATATTGCTACAAAGATTTGTCAGTCTAAAAATACATTTAACCCCATCAACAGGTATAAGAACTACTACTTAGGCAATAACAGTACATTATTTGAATACCCAAGGGCATCAATCGTAGATTTGACGGTCAAAATGCAGTTTGCAAGTGACACATAAAGGCGCCTGCAAACAAATATTTTCATCGTCAAATCAAGATTGACGCCCTCATGCATTCAAATAATGTATTGTTTTTGCTATTCTAATGCAATTATTGATTTTGTGTTCTATTTTTGACTTGTATATTTATAACCAAATTAGGAACCAGACGAAACAGGAACCTACTTTGTCCCAGGTGTGTAGATGGTGAAATTGACGGTCAGTTTTAACCAATCAAAATCTCTGTTATATGAATGTTGCATTAGAATTATCAATGACTTTGTTAAACCAGTTGCTACCTGAAATAGTTTGCTAACAAGCTATATCCCAGTGAAATTGGTTACACCCTGAAGTAGGTTGCTAAAATGATTTATTTCACTGAAATAGGTTGCTACAGAGTAATCCCAGGAAATAGGTTACTGTCAAGATTACTACAAAATTTCATTACTTTGAAAAAGGTTGCTATTAAGATTTATCACCCTCATATTGGTTTGTGGCAAGACTTATCAACCTGAAAATAGGTCGCCATCAAGATTTATCTCAAAAAAATAATATTTTTTCTCGTTATACAATAAAACCTTGATAAACCCACCAAACGTTTTCTTGCAAACCCATGTACATTTACACTTTCAGTTTTCTGATTTTCCCAAATTGCAACACTTGGGTCTTTAAAACAGCAAGATTAAAGTATGGATGGTTTAGTTAGAAGCTATTGCAGCGTATAATTTAACATCAGACTTACCCGTGATCCTCTGGTACCTTGTCCTCCTGGTGGCCCACGCTCTCCTTGTAATCCCTACAACAGCAATGTAATAAAATATTGTTACCACATTAATTTTCATGGTTGCTACTTTTTGCCGTTTCTAAAAATGGGACATATTGGTGGGTATAAATTTTCACATTTTTTAGGAACAACTAAAAACTATTAGTACCTTCTGATTATTTTTCAGATATTTGCAGGTATTAATTGACGAGTTCTTTTGTCAACTGCAAAAATAGCAGAATTATAATTTAGCAATGTAATAAAAGATGGATGTTAATAAGGTAATATGCATAGATATTATGATGTCCATTTTAAAAATAACAGAGCATTGTTTAAATAAGCTTCCTTTATTAATTTGTCTGACAGGATTGTTGGCTGAGGAATACAGAACTCGTACATTGTAATACTATAGTGCCATGGAAAGAACTGTTACATGTAAGTAATGCTTAAACAATAGAATGTGTCTAGATAATATCACTATACAAATGGAAATATTAAGATATTCATCAAAAGGAAGTTTCAATTCAAAATGTTGATATAAGGCACCAAAAATTATCAAATACTTCACAAAAATATCTTCACAAGGGTTGCTTTTCATTAGACATTCTGTTGATATGGTCAAATTTTTTAAACCGTTTCCATGGAGACAAAATATTTATCTACTGATATCATTTTGATCTGCACAATGATAATTGTATAATCAATGATGAAAGGAGTTATATTTGACAAGATTTTATCACTGTGTATTTGTGTCTAAAAGTATTTCTCAATTAACATACCACTAATCCTTGAGGTCCAGGGCTTCCACGATCTCCAGGGGGTCCTGGTGGTCCCTAAAATTTAAACAGACTATCTAGGAACATGTTAATATAAACATTACAATACATAATACAAATTAGTACATCATCTGAATTCTGCCAATACCAATTATCTCCCTTTGTATGAGTCATTTAAAAAAAAAAGAAAAAAAAAACAGTAAAATTAGAATTAAATAAAAGTATTCTTTTCATGGCATTTCTTGAATGCTGATTGGCTTTCCTCTGCTCAAAAGAATGAACTGATTTAAAAAATGCAACATTATTGTCATTGTTTGAATGTTTTTGATGTCGAAGCAGATGTTGTTAAATGTTGTTTTGAGACAGAAGTTGTCTTTCAGTCCATATCGGATGAGTTTCCTGCAATTTCCTTTGAAAAAGGTGTTGTATTAATTTAGTAACAAATTGCTTCTTATTACAAAATTCACTTAAGTCACAACTGGTGATCGAACAAAGTAATTTTATCAGCCTAACAGAGTGAGCCAAAGAATCACTCCTTTAGCTTGGTGGATTTACTAGCTATTTAAATCTACCCATTACAACACAGGTAGGATATCCTTCTGCATGATAACTGAAACTTGACTTAACTAGTTAAGAGGATGTCCATCAAAAAGTCAAATTTTGTTTTTAAAAATCTCATAACAAATACAAAAAAATTCCAAAATTGAGTTCAGTTTTAAATTTACAGCAATAGAAAGCACTAAAAATATGAAATTAGAGGAGATTACTCCCTTGTTTTGTACTCAATTAAGTTGCTTTGTTAAGGAATTTAAATGTCACATTTTGAGCCATCTATGGCAGATCTATGGAAAATTGTCTCTTTGCTTAGACAGTTGTATAAGTTCAGCTTTGGAATGGAACAAACAATTCAGTGGAATCAATTTTGCCATGTGCCAGCTATAATACAGGATCTGCCTGATTCTCTTAAATTAGAACGTTTTGATGCTAGCTTAATATGTTAACATGGTAACGATAAAAACTTAGGAGTATCTCACTCTTGCATATCTTGATATGTCCTTAGCTGATTTGGGCTTTTATATTTAAATCTTGAGGTACGAGTAAAGCTCATTGTTGAAGGCCTCACAGTGACTTCAAGATGAAGAACAACAATAAAAGCGTTGCTCCATTGCTTATTATTACCATGTATTTGTAGAGACTTTGTCTCATTTGCATTTACTCCATTTTTTACATTTTTTTACATTTTTTTACTCAGTTTTTACATTTTGGTTTATGGACTTCCGAATGTTTTGATTTTATCTGCACTGAAGAGACATAAGTTGTCGAAATGCGCATATGCAGAAACAAAACTTACAGTTACTGTGGTATTTTGTTATTTAAAAATGAATGGTGCAAAAGTAACAAAATGAAAACTAAGAGTAAAACTAATCTGAATTCCCACATGTAAGGCCATGAAAAAAAAAATTATTGGTTCTCAGGCCCTCCCTCATCTTGTTGGAGGCTTGAAAAAAGCCCCTCATTGACCCTATTTTTTGCCATTTCAATAAAATAAAAATAAAAAATCACCTCCCTCACTACATTTTTGGTGGTTTTTACAATGTAAAAAGCTGCCTCATCTATTTTTTGGCAAATAAAAAGATAAAAAAAATCACCTCCCTCCCTCATCTGTTTCAATGAAAAATGGCCTGAGAACCAATTAATTAATTTTGTATGGCCTAACATGTCAGGAAATTGTTAGCTCCTGCTTGGGAGACTGGTAGCTGGTGGGAAAATTTTATGTGAATTTTTGACAAAATATTGGGGAGCCTCCCAATGAAATCCGGAGAGTTGACAGGTATGCCTGTTACAGAACTACAGTTCATCATTATGGTAAACATACTGATGCTCCAGATTCTCCAGCGGGTCCAGGTAGACCTCGTTCTCCTGTTGGTCCACGTTGTCCTTCACTTCCTGTTTCTCCTGGGAATCCTTGTTCACCCTACAAGAATAATTATACGGTTAGTCAGTGCTTGAAGGGGGAAACTCTTTTGTGGATGCCTTGATCATTTGTTTTTAATTCAGAAATTGCTGAGTAGATGTTTTACCAAAATTAATGAATCAATTATTTTCTATTTAGAGTTTTACTGTGTATAACTTTTTTTATATTCAAGTGATAAAGATGTGTTTTTCAGGATGCATTTGGATTTGGCATTTTAAGCTTTTGGGGAAAATTCCATTTGACAAGTACGCAACTTTGGAACCAAAAATAGGGGTGACAAATAAAATTTAGGGAAATTTGCACGATTTTCAAAGAACTCAGAATGAGGCCTATATTATGCCCCGAGATAGTGCTAAAAAAAACACATTGCATGTTTTTTATCATATAATTTTGTTATTTTTTTAATTGTAGTGTTCATTCCTACCCCACATCTTTTAACCAGCAAAACATGAATTGCTGATGATGTGTATATGCATACTGTATATTAAAATTTGTTTCAGACACAATTATGTAAATGTTCTTTTCATTATAGTGACTAATTCCAAAGGAGAAGGTCCATAAATGTTAAAAAATAGGCCTAACTTCCTTTAAAGCCCTACAAATTTTGAATTGAAATCTTCTTAAAGCACTGAATTTTATGAAATAAGATATTGCTTGGGATTCTTATATTATGACTTTGAAAATATAGAAATTTGACAATTTTTTGGCAGATTTGGGCTATTTTGGGGGACAAAAATTTTTTTTACATCATATCCATTTTGTTGTATTCACGTACATCCACATATTACTTATCATACCAGAATTATCCGGATGGGAAGATGCAACCAATATTTTTCTAGATATCTTTTTGTTTACAGGGTTTAAAAGAATTAGATGTTTGGTATACAGTTTCCAAGTTATTTTCTTTATTTGTTTGTTTATTTGTTTGTTGAAGGTCTTTGTTTCTATATTTCTTACCCTTTCTCCAGCTTGTCCAGGTTCACCAGCAGGTCCTGGGATACCAGGGTCTCCAGCTCTGCCGGGTTCTCCTGGGGCACCTGCAAGTCCTTGTAAACCCTAAAAAATTAATGGCATAAAGAATTGAGTCAATTAGTCAAACATAATACATGGAAACACATCAACAAATATTGAAAAAACATACTGAATAATTCTTCCATACTGTTGTCAAAATAATTTCAATTAAGTTAAGGTAATTCAGTGAAATCAGTTCTATGATATACATGTACAATGCAGAAAGTCTGCTGCAAAAATACAAAAAATGCATAAAATTAATTAAATTAGTTTAATTGTTTTCTTTGTTAATTAAGACTTTGATAGCAGCATAAGTATTCATAAGTATTGGTCCTCTGCCAGTTCTTGAAATGACCTTTAACCTTATCTCAGGCCAATTATATTCTTTGAATGTATTCTTTGAATGTAATTTAGACTATAAATGAATGAACTTACAGCAGCTCCTGCTTCTCCCTGTGGTCCTGGTGCTCCTCTCTCTCCCTGGGGACCCTGAAATACAAAGTAGGTCTTTTATAGTACATGAAATATGATTGAGATGGTTCTAAAAAATGGTGATGGCATTTGTAGTTAGATTATCATAATTAACATATCTGAATGATAATAGAGGGGTCTAAAGGGTCTAAGCTTGATCTCTGAAAAGTATCTCTGAAAAGTACCTCTTAAAATACTAAAATACTAAAGTTGCATAAAAAACACTCAATTTTGTTATGTTGTACACCTGTTTCAAGGAGTAACCTCGCATCAGCAGCATTAGAATCAAATAATATGGAAAGCCATAATCCAAAGTAGTCAAAAAAGAAGTACTCATCACCAAAAATATCGAAATAGGAGGCCAAATCCAGTACCAAGGACATCCACTGAGTGCCATACATGGAATAAAATATTCATGATATGCCATTTTGTAGATTCCAGGAGCAATGAAAATAGATCAAACTAGAAAATAACCCCATTCCCCATTGATTCCAGAAAAAAAATAAAAATAAAAACAAGAGCTGTCGCCAAATGGCAGCCAGTTATACCCCCGCTCATTGAACCCTGAACCAATATGTGGCAATGACCAAAACCTTAAATTTTATTCCTGGTTGTATCTATACAGGTATTCTCTGTCTAATCAAAACACATTTCTAATGTGAACACAAAAAATAATATGAGTTCCAGATGTTTTGGTATCTGGTATTACTGTAAAATATAAGTATCCTCTACTTACTGAGTTACCGGGTGGACCAATAGGTCCCTGTTCTCCTTGGCCTCCTCTCTCTCCTCTTGGTCCCATTGCCCCTGGGGGTCCAGACTCTCCATCACGTCCAGAAAATCCCTGTAAAATTCATTGAACCGTTTGAGCAAACAGTATTTTAACTGACCTTTAAACACAAATACAGTATTTGAAAACAAGCAAAAATATGAAAGGCAAGTTCACTTACTGTACATTTTCGAGTACATCTTCTTCCATCTTCAAACTGACATATTATGTGTAATAAATTTCGTTAATTTTGAGCTATCGAAATGTTAATTTTCCAAGAAATGTTTACAATACTTTCAATTTTGTACGACATTCCTGATATTTTGTAAATTAAATAAGGTTTTATAGACTGAGTGCCATGGGGTTGTTTGAATGTTGTGATCGTCTTCTCTCGTCTTTTTGTCAGGCAGTGTATGACAGCAATTGTAAGAAGACTTTGCCAGTTAAGTTTATATTTGTTGACGATCCCGCATCTATGGATCATTAGGTAAAAAAGCATGGATGTAGCGTTGCTCGACGATTAGCAATGAATTCCACTCAAACCGGTGCTAGGTGCCGTCTTGAACTTGCTATGAGGTATGAGTAAAGCTCATTGTTGAAGGCCTCATGGTGACTTCAAGATGAAGAACAACAATAAAAGCGTTGCTCCATTGCTTATTATTACCATGTATTTGTAGAGACTTTAGTCTCATTTGCATTTACTCCATACCCCTTCATTGTTAATTTGATTTTAATGGAAATACTAATGTGAATTGGAATTTCCCCATAATCAAAATTACAAAATCTTGACTATCAAAACTTTAGAATGAAACATTGAAACAACAAAAACAAGCTAGAAATATAAGCATCCTTACGGTTTCACCAGCAGGTCCTGGTGGTCCCCTCAGACCCGGTTGTCCTGGTGGTCCCTGTTGTCCTTGTTCTCCTGGTCTGCCATCTTCACCTGGAGTTCCCTATAATATAATAAAGTACAAAATACAAAAAAAATGTTTTTGCATAAAGGAGGTTCTTATAACAAAAACTTGTAATTGGTATAGATACATAGGTGGGACATGGATGTTTTTGTGCACGCATGTTTGCAGTTAATTATTATTTCATGGCTTGCCGTGTTAAAGGGATGTTTTTGCCATATTTTGTTAAAATTGATAAAATGCATCATGCATAATAATATGCATTTTTTTTGTTCCTCGTGAAATGTCTTTTATTTCTCCTTCCTCAATGCATGATATCCCCTGTACTACCCTGTTAAATTAGTTTGCCAGAAGGTATTTTCAGTTTTAAATTTCAAGCAGTTTTTTAATTCTAGATTCTTTATTTACACTCAGACACATAAAATACAATGTGTAACATGAGGAAAATACAATAAATAACTTAAATTGACAAGAAAGGTAGATTGACAGCAAATGTAAACTAAAACATATACATTACATTAATATATATATATACCGTGATTTCCAGACATAGGGCCGCACGGGTCTATTAGCCGCAGGGCCGCTTTTTAGGGCTAAAATATGTTTTTTTCTTAGACAGGCCGCATCGTTGGAAAAGCCGCGGCTTGTAAGATGAACGAAATTGTCATGTTGACAAGTCTATGTATGAGCAATAGACAGAAGATTAATTGGTTATTCTGTTTTTGTTTCAGATATATACAGATGAAGATATTTATTATAATAAAATGTGAAAAAAATAATAAATAAAATGTGTGTTTACTCTGTAAACTGTCTAATTGGTTCGTGATCATGACAATGGACAGTTTGTTTTTAATCCCATAGTTGTTGTTTTATCAAGCCATAAAAGTTTTTACAACCCCTGAACTGTTTTTAATGCAATGATAATTAAAATCATCAAGGAAAATTAGACAGAAATCAATTTACAACTTCTGTTTGTTTTCCGGTGAAGCCCACGCCATGTTAACCAAGCCGTGACCTTGTAATCAGCTGATTGCCAGGTGTCACTTTCTACCTGGGGGCATTGTTAATTTTGATTGTAAATCAGTTTAATAATCAGTTTTTAAAGATGCCTTTTCTAATAAAATTCTCTAATATAATATATTCCCGGTGTCAGAATTACAGAATTATAAAATATAACAACCCGTTACATTCTTGACCTTGTCATTGAATATCAACGTCACATAATTTATTCATACAATATTTATAGACAAGAAAGTTGTGAGGCCCATTACGGGGTGAACGCTATACGCTATATTTAAACACTTTATTATTGTACCAGTATTTATTTATGAAACTAAGCATTGATGGGTATAACAATCAATGTGATAGTGGTTAATTAAGGAGATT